>VZTM01022022.1:20622-33706 GCA_013400555.1 Jacana jacana | reverse complement strand
AGAGGTCCCTTCCAATTCTGACAATACCATGATTCCGTGCTGTTGCTGTAGGAATTTGTACAGAAAGGTGGAAAGGGAGAACTATACTTTGGTAGGAGGAGCTAGAGGGTGTAAGAACAGTTATTTGTAACTCCCTGCTGATAAACTGAAGTGCTTGATAGTCTACTCAGAAATTTGGTTGGACACCTGTGATAAAGACTATGTCAGTAAGCTCTGTAATTATACACACAGGCACACAGAGACATTTACATAGGTGCTCTCACACACTTGAAATACTATGGAGTAGATGTTAGAACTTTTGGATTTAATTCTCTCATTTCCATCTATGTAGTTACTGTTGACAATTTTTCTCTGCTTTTACAATCCTATGTGGATACAAAGGCCAGATTGAATTCTGGATTAGTTCTATTGAAGTACATAGCGTTATAGCAGATTTTAGGCCTTTATTGATTTTAGTAATTGAATCCAACTCCCATGTAAGGAATAATTAGAACAGTATGCAGTTGAAATAATTATACATACATGGCTAAATCTTAAAATACATTTATGTTTTTCTCACTCTTACATATGATGAAATTCAAGACAATATCTAAATATATTTTTATTTTTTTTATTCAGCAAACAATTTAGACTATTTCTTAAAGTTGAAGTCCATGCAAACTGGTGGTTTTAGATACATACCTCACATTAACCATGTGCTTATCTGTTTTATTGAATGGGTGAAAATTTCTGAACCCAGGACATTAGGAAAAAGTGGTTTAATACAGAAATAAACACTCTGAAAAGTAGATGTATTCAGCAGAAGTTAAGGTAGCAGAATTTTACCTTTGTAAATCAGATCAGAGCAAATCCAGGTTTTAAAAAAAATAATTGTCCCCCCCGCCCTTCTTCATAATTGAAGTGTGAAGGAGTTATGCCAAAACAAGCTACTTTTTAGTACAAATAGAAGCTCTTATAAGCAATGAAAACCTTTACAGTGACCAGTTAATAGGCTGGAAGTAAATAATGTATACAACTATAATTTATTTACTAGCATGCATAATGACAGCTAAAAAAAACAAACTGGAAATGGATACATCTGAATCGGGTTTGTGTGATTTTCATGGGAATTGATTTTGTCATCTGCTTACTCTATCTAATAATACAGTACAAGTTTATAGGGTCTTAACTGGTTTAGGTTTCTGGTTCTTAAGTATACAGTGTGTAATTGCTCCTTGATATCAAAAAACACGGTTGACTGCAACATAATTTGCATTTCATCTTCCATTTCGGTAGCTCTGTTAATTCCATTCTATCATTCCTATCAATAAATGACTAAATGATGCTAAATGAGCATTCAAAGTAATTTGCCTTGAATTCTCTGCTTTGTGACTTGTATCCTATTTTTGCATTGATTGGCAGCATGAGAGAAACAACTGTTGTTGGAAACTGTCTCCTTCACTTTCTGAGTTGCCTCAATAAACAACAGATATGTTAATTCATTTTCCTCTTTCTTCCTTCTCTCTTGTCTGATTTCTAGCCTGTTTTCTTTTTACCAGTTCAAATTTCTGACTTCCTCAGGTTTCCAGAACAACTGTGATTTTCCAGGAAGGGAAGATGCAAAATTCATTACTGTCATATCAGACATTGAACTACCCCTGACCAACATTATGTAGCTTTCCTCAGTGGTTTGAACCAACTTACTTGCTCAAATAGTGTGTTTAGTCTTTAATGGAAATTTTATACCAGGAAATCCTGTAAATGAATGCATGAACATATGTGAGACTCACAGGGTTTCTTAGATAAAGACATTCAGCCCACAACTAGCTCACTTAGTGGTTCAGATCTACATATTAAAACAGAAGAGGGAGATTTAAGGAAAAGTTACTGGATACATTCATAGCAGGAATCCAATAAATGGGAACTCACTCCTATCTCATGGGATCAGACTTTGGAATAAAGATGAAGACACTCTTTTTTCCCTATTAAAAANTAAAGGGCCTGCTCTCAACAGAAAAGAAAAAAAGATTTGCAGGCAGAATCACTGTGAAGACTTGATGGTAATACAAGGTAATTTAAATATGAAAACCAAAAAAAACATTAAAAGGTACAACTATAACTTTTTTTTTAGCCTGGGCCAGATTTGGAGACTTGTCTAGTTTGTTTGAAGTCAAAGTAAATTTTTCCATTTGATGGCAATCGGTGCTTGAAATGACAGTTGATATATCTGTTTCTGTGAACCTAAAAATTTTGTGAATTCTCATGTATGAAAGAAGGGAAGATCAGAATTATTGTATGTGAAAAGATGTTCGATTATAACTGATAGTGATACAAATGTTTGAGATCAGGCATTTGGAAAAGAGTTCTTTTCAGGGTTTAATTATACCATACAGGGATAAGTCTCAAAAAACATAGTGGTTTGGTTCTAAAGTTTGAAAGTCCAGGTATACAATATCCATTGTCTTTCCTCATCCAACAATCGGATCATCTTGTCATAGAAAGAGATCAGGTTTGTCTGGCAGGACCTGCCTTTCATAAACCCATGCTGACTAGGCCTGATCCCCTCCCTGGTTGTCCATTACATGGTTAGTGATGACACTCAAGGTGATCTGCTCCATGACCTTCCCTGGTATCAAGGTCAGAATGACAGGTCTATAGTTTCCCAGAGGAAAATGGACGAAAGTTCTGCCCCAGTTGCTAAGGCATGTCATGTCAGATCCTTTTTCTGCTTACAGATTGCGTACTTGTAAGATACTGCTTTTGTTACTGTTGGTTTTGCTGCTTCTGTACCTATGGAAAACACATGTGGATGGGTTACACACTATGCAAGCCAGGTATAGCTTTAAAAAATAGATCTGTGCTAGCAGATGAAGGGAGAGTAAGACAGGACAAGCCCAATCTTGAGGGATTTTAACAAAATTAATGGGAATTGAAAGTACTCGGTGTCACTTAGGACTTTAATGAAATCAGTTTTGCACCAAATTGATTACTGCATTAAATGAATTCTTTAACTCCTTTGAATTCAGTGGTGTTCCCCAGCATACTGAAAACCTTCATCAGTTTTGCTGAAATACAAACAGGACAAATAAAGCACCTGATTAAGATCTTTACTGTTTGATAAAGCAGACAAATTATGATATAGCCTTCTTTTCCTCAGGGAGCTGACACTTTTTAGTGGTGAATGGATCATGAAGATACATGTTGAATGCAAATGTGTAAAGGAGATACATAGTGATTACTCTGTACATTTGATGTAAATGTGAGTGATTTGTTCATTCATTAAGAATCAGATACTTGACTATTAATTGGATAGTTTTTAGGAAATAGTTGGAAATAAGAAAAAGTAAGATATAAATAGTATGTTTAAAGGTGTTTCCATGGAATATTTACTGCTTATCACAATTCCTAGGTTATTACTCGGTACAATTATAAGTATAAATTAGTATTTATTGTTCTGGTTTTGTGTGTAGGTGGGAGACAATTTAATTTCAATGTTGAACACAAACTTATGTTTTTTATTTTGTCTTGTGAGTGTGTGACTCAATACTTCCAGTATGACTGAGAAGAAAATAACCCTGCAGAGTATTAAAGGATTATTTAGCTTGTGTATGACCAAGAATAAAAGTTTGACTTCAGAAATTTGATTGCAGTATACAGAAAGTTTCTTCTAGACAAGAGGACTCCTAAATCCCCTTGCTGATCACCTTATAAATTGCATGTAGTTTTCAATAATTGCTATGCTCTGTGTTATTTGACTAGAGTTTATCTATTGCTCTGATTACTTCTTACAGTGGTGAGTGGAAAATGTATTTCTATTTAAAGATATAAAATTTATAAATAAATTACATATCAGCATGGTAGACACTGCACTATCAACTTTTCTGTTACAGGGGTGGAAGGTAAGTGATGATCCACTTAATATCTATAGGTCCTTCCCTGTTCTCTGCATGTCAGATCTCTTTTTCAAGGCTGAAACAGATCAATATAGCATATGCTACCTAAGGCAAAGCATCCTTAATTTTTCAAACAACAATGGGATTGTTTAGTTTGAGGAAGAGGAGGCTGAGGGGAGACCTCATCGCTCTCTACAACTGCTTGAAAGGGCATTGTAGAGAGGTTGGTGCTGGTGTCTTCTCACGGGCTATTAGCAACACAACAAGAGGGAATGGCTGCAAGCTGCAGCAGGGTAGGTTTAGGCTTGACATTAGGAAAAAGTTTTTCACAGAAAGAGTGGTCAGTCAGTGGAATCAGCTGCCCAGGGAGGCGGTGGAGTCACCATCCCTGACTGTGTTTAGGAGTAGATTAGATGTGGTGTTGAGGGATCTCGTGTAGGGGAGAACTTGTAGAGTAGGTCTGATGGTTGGACTTGATGATCCCAAGGGTCTCTTCCAACCTAAATGATTCTATGATTCTATGATAGGTAGTGCATAATATTAAATGCAAATATTAAATGCTTTAATGAGTACAGGAGAAAAATTATGAAATTTTATATCTCAAAAATAACTACAGTGTCATAGAAAGTATATAGACATTGAATTTATATGGCCTATTAACTGCACCAGTTAGTTGGCATCCTTTCCATTTAGGAGGTCAGTGGAGACCTGCTATCTGCACAAATGAAGGACACTGACAGACTGGGAGCAACACAGAAATATCCAGCATTTTCTGTCCAGTTGCAGAACCCAGGCAGTTGAAAGCACTCTGGCAGTCACTTACAAGATTTGCAGTCACTCTCAATAAGAATCAACTAAACTTGACCTGTGGATGGAGCAGAAGATCAAAAGCATAGCGCTAATAAATATGTCAGAAGGTGT
This sequence comes from Jacana jacana, assembly GCA_013400555.1. NCBI lineage: Eukaryota > Metazoa > Chordata > Aves > Charadriiformes > Jacanidae > Jacana > Jacana jacana. The sequence goes on along the minus strand of VZTM01022022.1, from coordinate 28,913 downwards.
GCATTGGCTGATGTTGAAATTCGCTCTTTATTTAAGGCTAAGTAGCTCTTCTCAGAGGCTTTTAAGAAATACGATAACATCTGGGACAAACTGAAGGAGACTAACAGCTTGTCAGTACAACTACAGATGTATTCTTATTTCTCTCCAGCTATTTCCTCTGTGGTTCATTAGTTTACTTCTAACTATATTACAAGCTGAATGTTAGCTCCTGGTTTGCAGTTCTGATTTGCTATGCTTAGACTAGGAAATGTGGCATGGACAAAACAGAAGTCACCTGTCATGAAAGAGCACATATGCACAATCTGTTAACCCTCAAAATATGTCAGTCATTTCCATACTGTGTACTGGGAATTCTCCCTGACACAATTGCTAAAACATGAGTAAGAGGTTTTTGGAGAGACAAAAGAAGGGCAGGGAGTATTCTCTCATGTTCACGGCAGAGACAATTGAGGTTCCAGTGCCCAGGATCATTTGAATCCTGGAGAGAAGAGTGGTCAAGAAAACTAGCAAATATTCACAGATTATTTACTCCAATCTCAAGAATAGTCCATCCCAACAAGCCAGAAGTCAGGCAAAAGTTCCAGGAGGCCTGCATGGATGAACAAGGAGCACCTGGCGAAATGGAAACATAAAAAGAATGTATACAGAAGGTGGAAGCAGAGATAAATAGCCTGGCATCACTATAGAGACACTATCTGAGCATGCAAGGGTATGGTTGGGAAAGCCCAAGCGCACCTGGAGTGGAATCGGGTGAGGTATGTCAAGGGCAACAGGAAGGGCTTCTAGGGGAAAATGGAGACTAAAGAAGAAAACTCAGGAAACAAAGACTGCTCTAATGCGGTAGGGGCTCAATGGCACCGGACATGGAAAAGGATGGAGTACTGAATGTTCTCTTCACTGCAGTCTTTACTAGTAGGAGAGGACAGGAGAGGCTGAGGGAAAAGTCTGGAGTAAGGATTCCTTGGTGGAAAAGGATCAGATCAGGGAATACTTTGGCAAACTGGACATATGTAAGTCCATGGACCCTGATGTGATGCACCCGTTGAGTGCTGGAGAAACTTGCAGATGTGATTGTGAGGCCACTCTCAATTACTTTTGAATCATCTGGCTGATGGGAGAGAAATTTGATGACTGGAGGGAAAAAACACATCACATCAAGAAGGGCAAGAAGGAGGACCCAAGAACCTACAGGCTGAACAACATCGTCTTGACTGCAGGTGCCCTCGACAGCAAAAGCCCCAGAACAGTGGCAAGGAGATCAGCACAGCCCTGCCTATGTGGCACTGAAACTTGACCCTCCACTCTACACATCCTGGCAGGCAGTTCCCTGTGCAATTAGGACAGAAGCATGGTTTGAGGCAAAGTTCCAATTTTAGAGTCCCACAAGTACGATAATCCAATAGTTTCTATCCTGTGATTTTCAGTGCTTGAACAAACTGAAATGAAGGAGTAGCATGACTACAGGTCAGTCAGCCTCACCTGATTCCCTGGAAAGATGATGGAAAAGCTCATTCTGGGTATCATTTCAAAGCATGTGAAGGAAAAGAAAGTTATCAGAAATAGTTAACATGGTTAACAGCAGAGGGATTAAGTTTTAATACTACGGCTGAGCCACTGTTATGCTTTAGGACCATTAGGAGCAGATAATCTTTCCCACTGATAGCAAAGAGGGAACCAGAAGCAATACCATCAATACCTGGATGGTTTCTTTGCTTGGCTTGTAGGGTGAATGGGATTTAGTACAGATTTTTTCATAAAGTAGATTTTCAACTACTTCTCCCAATTATAGACTTGACAGAAAATAGTTCCTTTTATGTTGATATAAAAAAGTAAAAAAGGAGCTTGGTGTTAGCAGGCAGTAAAAATATATCTCCATTCTTATCTCATATATGAAATAAAACCTGTTAGCACATGTTCCTTTTTCACAGTTCTAACACTGAAATATGAAAAGTTATTTTCCAAAATCCTGAATTTCAAATGGAAATCAAGACATTTTGGTTCCTGTTTCAAGGTGACGTATTTTTCCCTTTATTTCAGTTAGTTTCCAGTTATTTCTATTTTCATCTCTTTAGCTTTGTTATAAATGTGGTATATCAGCTACTTTATACTCTCAATGAAGTATTCTTCAGCATCTGAATGTTACTAATAAGCACATAACCTATTAGTCTTACAACCTTTTCATAAAATTCATTACAGATCCTGATTTCTATGGTTTTTAGTTTTTAGTTCTATAAAGACAAACCATCTACAATAGTCCCTGTGACTCTCAATGGTTTTTCAGTGATATAACTAGAGCTCCAAGGTCTACCATGATAAATTAGTAAGCTATGGGTCATTAGCAAAATGTGAATTAATGCAAAATGCACAATAGGCTGCACATTTTATCCTTTCTCCAGATGGTTAATTAAATATTTGAAAGCACAATATGACAAAAGTATGACAATATTATGTACTTAATGGCACTGATTATGGAAGGGGTTTAATTGTTCTATTTCTCTCTTTCATCATTGATTAAAATAATGTGTTTCAATAAAATTTGGCATTGATCAGCATCTCAGTATTTGCTCTTAGCTGATAATTAAGCCATCTTTCCTTAAAAGGACTGAAAATTATAATTTGCTGAACAAATTAGAATGTCACATTAAAAATGCAGCCTTATAGTGGGTCCCCCCATTTATTTATGTAACACTTTAAATTCTAAAGCTGTTCTAAAAATCCACATTACAGTTTCCCCACTATTTATTAATAAAAAAAACCCCAATTTAGTTAATGAACAATATTATTTTGCAGTCTTCTCAATAAAACAACAAAATTCGATATTATTTCTTGTGAGGTATAACGAAAGAAATGCTATTTTAAGAGTTCATTAAATCACTGCAAGTGTGGAGTATTTATTTATATTAAACTTATAATAGTCGTAAAGTTACTAAAAGTATTTAAATCCAAATATATTAAAAGTATTAAAATCTGTTGATTTGAGTAGAGTAAGAGCAAGCACAGCCTGGTGACCTATTCCCCCAAACATCTCAGTCTCTGTGGCATCGTAGCAAGGCTTCTTGCAGGCTCTTCCCACATGTGGTAGAATACATTGTAGAATTATATTTTTTAGACTACAGAATTACCTTATAAATGAGAAGAGTCATAGGACTGCAGAATTACTTCAAATATAAGGCAAAAAAAATCCCTTGTAAATTGTTTTGAATGACATCATTAATTATGTATGTTCACTAAACTGACTGGATCAGGAGGACTCAAAGGAGTCATGCCATCTATATGAAGTCTGGATTGGAGTCCAGAAAAAAAATTAAGAAGTGACCAAGTTGGGGGAAGGGAGATGAAATTTGTAAATTAGAGCGGTAATCTGTGATTGTTTAATCCTTTACCAGTATTTCATTTGGGAGCTCAGAAAAAAGCTTGGTGATTAACATATTTGTACTGCAGAACCATGGCCGTATCCTAAAGACTTATCATGTAACTTACTGGTATTATAAATTCAGAAGACGTCTGAAGCTTAAAAACGTTTTTAAAAGATTGGTCGAAAGAGCCATCCAGAACCAATTACCCCACTTAAAGCTTAACATTTCTTAGAGAAATTCTACTTTACTATTGAAATCTTTTGAGTTGTGCAATTTTGCAAATCTTCCAATGTGTTTCTGACTCATTTATTTTTAAAAGAGAATATAAGTGCTTATAGGAGGTGAGTTTAAGAGAGAATGGAATTTAAAGATGAGGAAAATAAAGGTTTTGATAAAATAAAATAAAAATAAAACCTATCTAAAAGTTATATAGATTGTTATATCTTTATTAATCACAGTGCACATTTCCCTTCACCAATATACCTAAATAAGGGGAAAACAGTAGGAAAAGGATACAGAACAGTATCTCCGATATGTTAAGAGCAGAAACAATGGTCAAAGGTTTAATTTGTGAAGAAATGTTCACAGCCTTACAGAGTCATTACTGATCTTCGTAGTCAGAGAAGTGAGGATATTACTGACTACACTAACAGACTCTAAGAAGCTGTTTTTAGAATGTATATATTCTTTAACTCTTAATGAAGTAATTGACCTCTGTTTCTACAAAACTCAAGTAGCCCATTCAGGAGTTCAAGGCAGGGCAAAACATTCCTTCCCTTAGGATTTATTTCTCCCTAGTTTCCCCCTAAGAGCAAGAGCACTATTCAAGTTTACCCAGGTTCTGAGTGAGTACATCTGAGATAGGGAACTCAGGGACTGTTTTAGGCTTCTAAAACTTAGGGCACTAAACTGTATTGGAAAAAGATTATTCACCCTTTTGTCTCCTCAGCCCCATCCCATCATGGGAAAAAAACCTTCCCTGGCTTGTTGGTGGGACTCGAGTCACTTGATGCATACCACCACTACCAGTGATTTCCTTAAAAATACCCTGTCCACCTGTTACACCTGAGCAGTACTGAGGACTGAGGGTAAAATCTCAAGTATGAAAATACAGATGTCTAGCTGTGTGAAGCAGGATCTGCTCTTTATGGTTGGACTAGATGATCCCAGGGGTCTTTTCCAACCTAAATGATTCTATGATTCTATGATTCTATGAAAAGTGGGAAGAATGGCCATGATCTGTCTGTGGTCAACTCTGGAACAACTTTGACTCTCTCCATCCCTATTCTGAAGTGTGCATAATTGCTGGAAGGAGCTGCAGTATAAGCTAGCAAGAGTCTTAGAAGAAAAAATAATTCCAAGGTTAATTCCAATTTGTTTATTTGAAAAGACATTTTGACTGTGCAAAATTTTATTCTGTTCTTTATTTTCCATGTGGTATGGTGGATCACTATTTACTACAGCTGAATTAAAAGATTTGAGTAATAAAATCTATTTTAAACAAAATCTACCTTATTTTCCTTTTCTAGTTAATGTTTTTTATTTTTTAAACAGAAGTAAATGTAAAATACTGTAATTTATAGTAATCCACTGAGTGGGGTTCAATTTTACAGCTAAATCCTAAGTATCTATAGAATTCTCTTCTTTAGTAGCTGGAAGTTAGTGCATATAAATGCTCACACACAGAGATACAGATGCATACGCGTGTGTATCCACACACACACTCACATTGTATCTATAGCAGCCCATCTTAGCAATTCAGTAGCTTTTTAGAGTTTAAGTATCATAGAGTTTAAGCTTCACAGAATGGTTGAGATGGGAAGGCACCTCTGAAGATAATCTTGTCCAACACACTGCTTAAAGCAAAATCATCAAGAAAAAATTTTGAATATTCCCAAAGATGGAAACTCCAAATGTTTTACTTTTTCTTTTTTCTTTTTTTTTTTTTTTTCCAAATACTTTTGAGAATTAGAAGTACTTAATTTCTGAGAATGGAATGGCAGGTCTGAGATAAAGTTTATCTGCTCTCTCATCTGGGAAAAAGAGTTGAAAGGAGGATATAAACACTAGGCATGTAGAGCAATGTTGCAAGAAGAACCTTAAGTATGCTCAAGTGACTCACACCTGGGGTGCCGGGAAACACATATATCAAAGAAATTGTTTAGTCTTATATACTTGTGGTCAGAACATCTGCACCCAAAAAACATAAGTCTGTGATGGACTCAGGGACACCTTACCTGGCTGTGTGAGATTCCTGCCCTGTTATTGAAGAAGATCAAAATGCCTTGAAAAGAGCTATGCCTGCTTGAACCCTTGAAATACCAGCTAGAGTAGGGAGTCAGTTTGCTCGCTCTCTCCTCCACTCTCTGGCCAACAAGGACGCTGGCGAACACAGACTCTGGCTGATGCGGACTCTCTTGTTAATGAGGACTCTCCCACTCCACGGTGCCTGCATCCCCTCCTTGCTTGCCTCTGCCAGGGTGCTGCTTCAGAGATTCCCCAGTCCATGAGGTATGGAGATTAAATTTGTTATTTGTCCCTAATCCATGATTTGTGGTTGTTCCTGCATCCTGCCTGCATCGGCTCACACAAATGTAAAGGCTCAATATTATCTTCTGTTAAGATAGCATAATAATAACTTGCTGGCATTAAAATTTAATTCATGCCAAACTAACTTGATTAAAGTATGTTATTCTCATATTAAAAATAAGGAGGAGTATATATTCTATTTTCCAGCCTGGATATATTAGGAATTTAGTTGTCAAATGACTTGACAGAGAGCCAAGAACTTGCAGAGATACTTATTACTTGAGATCACATCTGAAAGAAGAAAAGTGCTGTAATTAGAGCAAAACTTCAAATAGGTATTACATATGAAAAAAAGAAAAAGGTCAAACCAAGGTGTTCCCTCACTGAAGCAAGTCCTGGTACTACAAGAAAAAAAAGTCACTTTTGGTAAAACTTCCTAACTACTGATAGTAAAAGCTAAAACCCATCAGAGACAAATTGGCCTTGTTCAAAAGAAAATATGTAGTGAGGTGCATTTAGATACTTCTTTAAAACCAACCTTTTCTCTCTCATTTCTTCTTTTGTACTTCCTAAGTACAAATGAAGCACTAGAAGAAGCTGAAGAGAGGGATATAACTAGTGATGATGGACTGAAAAGTGATCAGCTCCTTAGGAGATTCAAAGTCTATGTGGAATTGTCACTTTCTGAGCCAGCTACAATGGACTACATGAAATCTGAAATCCTCATGTGCATCAGAGGAAAGAAATTGCTCCCTACATTTTAAAGGCATGTCTAAATGACTGTGGCATGTGTTTTATATTCCCTAAGTCTATGTCCAAAACAAAAGTCTTTTGATAAGAACACACTGTGCCCCAGGAAGACCAAGAGTGAATTGCTCCAGAAGCTAATTCTGATTGTCAGTGAATACTACAGCAAAGAGTTTCTATAGCCATAAAGGATTTTCTTCATAGCTCAAAATATTCTAACATTTATTACTATTTCTGTTTGATATTTTTGATTGACTAACTCTTCATTAAGTGAACAAAAATCTATATGAAGAAATCTCAGTTGATAGAATAATTTTTACATTTGAGTTACATGTTAAAAAATATCAAAGCACATTTTATTTTTTCCCAGTTAATATGAGAAAAAAAGAATACAAAATGGAGAAGGAATACACCAGAAGACACTGGTGGTGCTGAAGACAAAAGAAATTGTAGTAATATTTCAAAAGAGTATGTAATTGCATATTTTAATTCCATAGCAACACATTGTTGTGGAATGATGAAAAGACTGAGATAACTGTCAGATTTCTTAGGCATTTCTCTCCTGTTGACATTATTTGCTATTAGTCATCACTACAGCCAAAATACCAAGGTAGGTTTCATCTCAAACTGATGTTTTTAGGCTTGTACATTGGGATTTTACAGAAGTTTTTTAAGAATTGAACCTATTCATATGAAAAATTAATAGCTGTTTTTTTTTTTTCACCTGGTGTTATATTTCCCAAGTTGGTTTTGAACTAGACATCTTCCACACATCATAATGTGCAAAAATATATCCACCTGAGACAAAATTGCATGAAAATATAATAAAAAATAGTGGAAAAGTCCATCTATAGTAAAGCCATAGACTCCTTTTTTTTTAAAGAAGATGGTGGTGTGACATTGAATAGCTTTTGTTTATTTATTCACTTTGCTCTAATATCTTTTGAAGAACAATTATTATAATACTTGATTGATGATCTCACTAAAAGTATCAATTTGTGGTGCCTTTAATTGCAGCTAAAAATGGTTTATATATAAAAAATTGGTTTAAATTGTGGAAATAGATTTATATCTTGATAAAAGTAGCATTCATGTTGGTGATTCATTAGTAGTATATAGCTATTCAATGTTGTTAAATCATTTGATAGAACTGACTCAGTTTTCATGAGTATGTATACTCTTAGGAAAGCTACTCAAAGTCAAATAGAAGCAGCTTTGGCTCTAACAGGAGCAATTGGACACTAAGGAAACAGGCAAATAAGCTCTTTCTACCCTGCTTTTTGTTCTTTGTGTCTGTCATAAGAATACTGCAAAAAGAAAGTATTTGCTTCTTCTCTTGATGTAGATTTTGTAGCTTTTCCCTTAGCATAAATAAGAAATTAATTCAAGCCAGAAATTTCACCACATAGAAAAGACAAATGCTATTGTACCAGTCCAAGAAATATTCATTAAAGATCATAGAATCATAGAATCATTTAGGTTGGAAGAGACCGTTGGGACCATCTAGTCCAACTATCTGCCCTACTCTACAAAGTTCTCACCTACACCATATCCCTCAACATCACATCCAATCTACTCTTAAACACAGTCAGGGATGGTGACTCCACCACCTCCCTGGGCAGCCGATTCCAGTGACTGATCACTCTTTCTGTGAAGAAT
>VZTM01022019.1:695-23573 GCA_013400555.1 Jacana jacana | reverse complement strand
AAAAAAAGGTAAAAAGGTTTTTCTCTAGTGTGTTTTAGGACTTTCATGTTTGTGAAATGCTAGGATTAATACTAGTATTTATGCAAGGCATTCCTGAGACCTCAGCTGGAATGCAGAGTTTGGTCACCCCATAAAACTCAGTATTTCTGGAACTCTTTAGTCTTTCCCTACANNNNTAGTCTTTCCCTACATGAGATCCCCTTTTGACTTTTTTCTGTCTTGCAAGAACATGCAAAATACCTGGCAGTTATTTGAGGGGCTTATGATGAAAGATCACCGAATGAGAGATCTATCTCTGAACGAGGGATGTCTGGCATGTCGCTCTCTGGTGATTATGTTCTGCTGGCTGCCAGTAATTGGCCTACACTTCCTATATCATCCTGCCATAACTGATAGGAATCCACAATTCTGTAAATGAAATGAAGTACTTTCTTGGATTTGTTTGCAGAAAAAGGATCAAAGTCTGGGAAGAGCCACTCCTCCAGTGTCACAGGCTGTATATGCAATATACATATTGAAGTTGTATGTAAACTTGAAGCTCAAGTGTGGTGTAGGCTCACGTGAGTTTGTTTTACAACTGCAGGGGGCAGCCTTGCAGAGACTGCTGCTTAAATACCTGCATTGACAAGGTTATTGTCTCTAGGCTTTATGCAGGGATTCTTGCAAGGGGCTGGTCGGAGGCACAGAAACATAACGAGTTCTTGGGTAACTCCTACTTTGATTGTTATTAGTAAATCTTTGGAGTCTTCCTAACACTTCTCTATCGTTCCAAACCAGCATATTGATGCAACCACCCTGGGATGTTGTTGAGTCACCATCTCTGGAGGTATTTAAGACACATGTAGATGTGCCACTTCATGGCATGCTCTAGTGGCCGAGATTGTAGGGGTTTTTGTGTGTGTATGGTTGGACTCAATGATCTCGGAGGTCCTTTCCAACCATGAAGATTCTCTGATTCTATGAACTTATCAGCATACTGAAAAGTGGATATAGCTAACTCTTCCTCTTCACCGATAGCTTTGTGAAATATATAGGATGAAGAATCATAGTGTTTTTGATTCCCAAAATGGATTTGCCTTTATCAGAATCAGTTAAGGGTTCACCCTAATGTTCTAGACATGTACCTACTCATAAAAGGGCTCTTATAGTCATACAGAAATATGTGAAACAAAAAAAGCCCCAGTTGCTCTTTTGATACAACAAGTTAATAAAACTCTAAGGTAACCGTAATGGATTGTGGAGGAGGCTTTTTTCCTGCAGTATTGTCACCCCTTGAGTGGTGAATTGGATTGTCATAGTAAAATTAAGCTGAGATGATTGGATGTACCTTCCCTCTCACTGACACAGCAATCAATCCAGTGCAAAATGAGAATTGACGTGAGCCTCAAAACTTTTAATGAGGTATCTGAGCCAAGTGACAAGATGGTCCAGCTGGTTAATAGCTCATCAAGAATTCAGTTCAGCTAACACTTCAGTTCTGTAATAAGCCATATGTAATAAACATAAGCCTTATTGTGAACTGGTATCAGATAGCAAACTTACCCATTTATCTTCTGTGGATCAAATAGCAAATTTAAAGTGAAAATAAATAGATGAGCTCTCTGTTATAATACTGATTATTTTTGTATAGCTGAGAATTTTGATGATTGTCCCTTACGTTCAGCCTCTCAGGATGAATAAATTGAATAAAAGTTTTAGCCATATTTTTTTTTACAGACTTCTGTGTAAGGAAACACAAAGGCTGCCTAGAATAGAAATGACTGAAGCTTAAACACTTGCTTGCCGTTCTTAGGCCAGATTCCTGAGGACCTGAGAGATTCCAGAAGAGGTCATGTCTAATCCATGGATTTAATATCTACTGTTTAAAATTTTTCTTGTACTGTTTGTGTGGAGAGCAATGTAAAATGTATAATTCATTTGATAACGTAGGAGTATAGTTCTTAATTTACTCTGAAGCTGCTATGCGGTTTTCATGGCTGTATTCTGAAGAGTAAAAGCTTCCCAGAGGAAACTGTGGGATTACTCAATGTACTGATTGGTCTTAGTCATTGTTTTCTGCAGAAGTAGAATTTGGTCCAGTTCTTCAATTTGGCCTACTTGCTTTGCCTAAGAATGTGCTGCTGTGAGACAGTGTGAAGAGGAGTAGTATAGACTCATAGTAATGTGTATATTCACACACAACACAGCTCTGGAAAACAGGCTAATAATGGAATAGAGGCTCACAGGTGGTAGTTCTGCTGATGTTTGATTTTCCTGGGAAAAACAAGTACTTTGCTTGCAGGTACATCATATTCATGGTTCTTAAATTTTAAGTGGAAAGCTAAAAATTACACTGGCTGATTTCTTTGCACGCTTGTCAGCCAGACAGACTAGCTCTTCTGGAGTTTTACAGGTTCTCTTCTCTGTCATTTCTAGAGGGACTTCGGGTATAGCTGGCTGCCACAGTCTCTAAGCAGCATGCTCGCACCCATCTGCCTCTGGTGAGCACTGGGCATGAGCCTTCCATCTAGGATTGCAGGTGATATTGAAGTGTGCTAGTGTAGCAGTGTACTCATCTTTGGCATTGCTGAAAAGAAACATTCCCATAGTGATATTGTAACTAAAGATAAACTGTTATTGGGAGCTGTGCTTTAAAATTTCTTGTGACCTTACATAAAGAAAAAACATTCTGATCTACTGTTGTCCCTCACAGAAACAAATTTGTTTTTTCTGCTGCTGTATTCATGATGCATGTTTTGTTTGCATACTCCTTAATTACAGTATTGATCCTATTTCTGCTATTTGTTCACTGTGAGGAAGTGAGGCAGAATGGCTTTGTATCTCACCAAGTTAGTGAGCTCGTCTCTGCAGTGTTCCTAAGTTCCTTTTCTAAAAAGCATCTTTGGTTTCGCATGTTCTGGTTATTCCTCACTGCTTGCTTCTTGTACAGCAATAGCAGTCTTAGCAGGAGACTTGTTCTGAATGTTCTTGTGAATTATGAGATCCTGGACAATTGAGGATTTAGCTAGCTTTCTTTTTTCTAGCTGAAGACCCTTGAAGGGGCCATAGCATTGTGACGAGTTATAGGTCAGTTGTGTTTAATGATGCTAGAACTTGATGCAAGCAAATACAAACTTCAGTTCTGATACCTTTTCTGTTTCAAAGAGACTCACTGAGAATTTGTCTTCAAGCATAGGTTAAGTCTATGACATTGCTGCCACCAGGTGTCTTAGATGCTGCTACTACTACTGCTGGCACAGGTGCTGTATGTAAAATATGTGCTGCATATATGTAAAAGTGGGAAGCAACCACATCAGAGCAATATAGTTATTGGTGGTGTTCTCCCCCCTTCCCTTGTGGCAGTGAATCATAGGTTCATCAAAGCTGACAATCAGCTGCAAGATAAAATGGGGACTGGTGCTAGGATCTTTCAGTCACCTACATAGGTTTTAGTTGCAGGGACTCCCCCTTCAGTTTTCAAAGCTGTATTTCTTATTTCTGAAGCTTCCTCAATTATCAACTCTTTCAGGATATGTATAATTGATTTCTTCACACTAAATCCTGACTGGTGAAGGGTTTTTTTGTGTTCCCTTTCTCTCTAATCATCGGGAGTTTAATTTCCCTCTTCTTCATCCTACCATCAGTTTCCCTGAGCATTATCTCTGTCAAGATACATGTAACTAGTCTCTTTAATTCTAACCTTCAAGCAGCAGCAATGAACTTGCATTCAGATGTTGTATCGCATACCTGTTTCAATGGTAAGACAAAAGAAGCAATTTTAATTTTTGGTGTGTTTTTAACAGACTAACAGCATCTTAGAATGAATTTTGTGCTTTGCTATGCAGGAGAATGTTGTGTGTTGAAATGCCAGAAATAAAGATACAGAAGGGAACGCACAGGAATTTGTACAACTGTGTGAATAATACTTCAACCTTTCACTTGAGTTGACTACTTGTGTGTCTTTCTGAAACTTAAAGCATTTTGAATTCCTTGTTAAGAGGAAGCCTACCAAAAAAAAATATTTACCCTTGCTTGGGAACTTTCAAAGGTATAATAGGTAACTGGTTTAAGCCTACTGTCTTCTTTTGTGTTAGATATACATATTCAGCTCATGAAGACTGTCTGTAGCTTATATAGAATTGATTCATCTTGCGGAGACTTACCAAGGAGCAATGTGAAATTTTGCCTTCAGTATTACCTTGGTTCATTTGGCTGCACGTCCTCGGAAACTTTGTCTTCCATCTTCAAACTAAGATGAGGAGGGACAGGACTGAAAGGTACTTGTTACCAGCATGCAGAATGCAGAAATACTGAGATCCTCTGATTCGCTGACTATTTCTCATGCATTGGTATGATTACTTGCTTTTTCTTCCATTGTGAGTCACTGTTTTGGGACTTTACAGCCTAATGCCAAGAAGAGGATATTCTTCCCTTCTCCCAAACCATGTGACTCTGTGCAGCTGCAGAGACTGACCTTGATTTCTGAATTCCTGAAGTGTGGATAAGGAAGCAACATTGAATTAGCAAGCAAGCAAATCTGTTCTTCCTAAAAAAAATCTAGAAGCTTTGGCAGAGTTGTTCCTGGAGATATCAGCCCTGGGAGGAATAGTTAAGGAGTTTCAAGGCTGGAAGATACCTAGCCTTCTGTAAGCTAAAGAGGATTTTGGACATTGCAGCTCTAGAGTGTGGAAAAGCTCTTCCTTTGTTCTTGCCTTTGTCAAGTAGCTTTTTGGTTTGGCCTGTCTTATTTTATAAGCTTATCTTTTGGCTAATGCATGGGGTTTTTTGGGGCCAATTAATACTTGATTTATCTAAAGAACAAACAGTGCGTAATAAGACAGTCTGTTTTTAATAGATTACTCCATATGTGTGTGGAGGGCAGGCTGGGAGCATTGACAGCTATGTTCTGGCAACTCTTGATGTAGTGACTTCTCATGTACTACTTTAGGTTTTCTTATCTGACACTCACTGTCCTCAGTAGCCACAGTTCTAATGTATCACTCTTCTAAACTTTTTATTGAGCAGCTGGCAATCTTGGCAGCTGATGATCTTCCCTAGTGTGCTGAGAGCCCCCTGATTATTATCAAGTACAAATTTCAGAATGAAGCCTTAAAATCTTGTGTAGAGGCTGTAGATACTTGCCTGTGAAAGGCTGGAGTATTGGAAGGTAGGAAAGCTGTAGCAAGAAACGGGCATGAAGCAGGAGCTTTTTGAAGACTGAATTCCTTCCGTTAGGTGTGCAGACTTGATTCCTAACTCTGTGGTTAGGCAAAGGTTTATGTAGCTTTACATTATATACATTATATTAAATGATTAAACTGTAACGTGGGGTGATTGAATGCTCTGAGCATTTGAGAAACACTACTGTCAGATGAAAAAGCCTTGCATACCTACTACTTTTGGAACAGCAGTTCTTCAGCTGGTTTGGTGGTTTCGTAGAAAGGTGTACTGGTAGAAGGATCCTTTATCGGTTTTATTGTCTTTTGCTGTACAGGCATGTATTTTGAACAGTCTGTTCCTTCTCCTTTCCTTTTTCTCTCTACCCAATCTTTAACACTGGAAAGTCTAAAATAGTTTGTGTTGACACAGAAGAGTAGTTGCCAGTGGTTTATGTGTTGACATAGAAAAGTAGATGCAGTTCTTGTGCACTTGGACTTCCATTTCTAGGTACCAACTGTGTAATGTTAGATGATTTTTAAGCTCAGTGGATTCTTTGTTGATATTTTGTTAATCTAGCTCAATGGTCACTGTGCTCATTTTTCCTCTTAGCTGCTAGATTTTTTCAGGATGAGAACACTGCAGCCCACAAAGCCTCCGTTCCATTAACAGTGCTGAATATCAGAGCGCCGTCTTGCTAGCTTCTCCTCTGATGACCCCTCATTAACCTTGCCTAAAAGCCTTGCAAAGCCTTTCTCATATGCTGCAGAAATGCACACAGAACACCACTTGTCTCTTCTGTATACTGCTTCTTCCTCTGAATAATAGGCTGGGAGCAGCAGTGTCTTTCCCCTCAAATTTTCAGACATTTAGAAAGCTTTGTAAAATGCTGCTCAGTGTAACCTCAGCATGGGTAGATAATTTACCTTGGTCATGATTCAGACTGACTATAATTCAACAGCACTTTGAAGTCTGTCATGGCTGTATATTTTCAGATCACAGCACTTGAAGACAGTTTATTGCTACTAATTTTTCCAGTGTGCTTTCTAGCACAGCTCTTTGGATAAAAGTTCCATAGTGTTGCTGTAGTGTACTTTAAAAAACAAACAAGCAAAAAGACACAACGACCCAAAACAACCACTCACTAATTGTCCCTGCAATATAACTACATAGAATTTCTGGAGCTAGCGGTAGGATATGCAGAGAGCTAGTTAAACCTGCCTGTAGTAGGTAAAGTGTCCAGTCATTCTCAGTTTTCTCTTTATTGATTATCTTTCTAATATTGTAAAGGAGGGATCAGCGCTTGAAGCTGTGTAGCAGCTCACACACTGAGCTTTTTGATGTCTTTAAATCCAATTTAAAGTTAACCTCTGTCACCTGTGAGTCTACTTATTTGTAGGAGATACTGTGGAAAGATTTCTGGGTCAGATTTGTCTGTCGTGTGTAAAGGTTTCCTGGTACTTTAGCTGTGTTAATTGTACTTGAGATTTAGAAATAGAAAATCACCTTTGAGGATGTGTAGCTTGAGTTAGCACATCTAGTTCCTTCCATGCAGAGTATTTTTCTTGTTACCCACTTGTTTTGGTATCCTGTAGCACGTGTTCGAGAGTGAAGTGCAGTGTGTCTCTTCAGCATAACCATCTCCATTAAATGCCGGCTGAATTGTCCTGGAATTTATCTCATGCTGTTTGGTGTCTGTTAGTGAAAATGAACAGTGGAGACGAGACTGTTAGTGGAGTTTGGTCTGAATGAAGAGGAGACTCAAGTGGCCTGAGCGGAGTATGATGCCTTGCTAAGGTGGCTGTCCTGCTTCTTCAGGTGTTGGAGCCAGGCGTTGCAACTTGTGGTGGTGTGATGTGCTTTGCAGATGTGTGATCTCTTGTCACGATGTTGGTAGGACAGAACTCGGAAGGACTGTGGGAAGTTAGAAAGGACAGGCGTTCAAAATCACTCAGTGGTTTGAACAGGTATGTGAGCAACCCAATGGAAATTTAAGAACAATGTAGATGCCAGAAAGGTGTATTCTTCCCTCATTAAGGATGCTGAATGGATATTAAGCCTTGGCTGAAAAAAGTCAACAAAGGAATATAGGCATTTTTTGCTAATAAGCTTTGCTTTTTGTGGCTTGGTACAACAGCTAATCTTGAGTAGTGGGGGGTTGTTTTGGTTTTCATAGAATCATTTAGGTTGGAAGAGACCCTTGGGATCATCGAGTCTAGCCATCAGCCCTAAAAGTTTTGGGTTGGTCTCTTTTTGTATTTGTAGAAGGTGCAAGGATAGAAAGAAGCTAGTAATAGTTCTGTGTGTAACTCATGCTCCTGTAAATTAAGTACGTGAGTGAAAGAGTAAGCCTACACCCAATTTATCATGAATGACCAAAATCCCTGTTTTACATTGAATAATGTAAACACCCCTGATGGCTCTTTCCTGACCAAAAGAAATCAGAGGGGAAGTACATGGGTAAATGGAAACAGCCAAGAAAAGCTTATTGAATTGTTCAGGGCTGAACAATTGTTTCACTTGCTGCCTGTCTCCTTTCAGGCCCCTGGCACTGCAGAACCACGGGTCACGTGCTGGGAAGCTTTGCTGTTTGTCCTGGCTTGTCAAAACAATTTAATGTAGGTGGAAAGGCATGAATGAAATGAACGGAGTGGGCTTGATGCATCTGTTTCAGTTTGTTCGGAGGGCGGCCCAGTGATTGGGATGTGACACTTCAGCCCTCTGGGGAGGCTATCAGTTCAGGAAGAACAATGCTGGCCATTTTACGGGATACTTAAATCCATTTTAGGAAGCAGGCTCTCTTACAGTTTGACAGCTTTGTATATTTTTAAATATTTGGACTATATCTGCTCAGCATGTGCTAACTGAGATACAAGAATGTTATTTGCTAACTTCTAGACTTAGGACTTTGTCTTGTCTGCCTAAGATTGCTTCATTATGGTAAAAAAAGAGACAGAGGAGGGAGTGTGTCCATTTTTAAGATTATACTAGTAGGAATTCTGAAACAAATCGGTCTTTGGAGGATAGGATATCAAGCCGTATATTATTAACTGCTCTTAAAATGGTGGATTCCTTATAAAATCGTTGAAGCTTCCCAGGCTTATGGAAAAGCATCTTAACTGTCTATTTTGTTTAGTTTCTGGCTGTTTGATTTAAAATAAAAATAAAATAAAAGATTAAATTTGTTTCCCTAAGTGTAAGATTGGTTATACTGGAATGTTAAGTTGTGAAACTTATGTTTTGCTTCCAGATGAAAGTGGCAAATTCATGCTGAAATGAATTTAAACTGTGAATTACAGGGAAAAGGCGATGATCTGCTTGTTTGATTCATCTTTGAGATAATTTGAATGGAGTGCCTATTTTGAACTATATGCTGTAAACTTTTTTGCTACACCTTTAGAAGTGGAGGTAGAGTTGCGGGTCTTGAATTCTTGGAGACTCTTGCTCAAAGGCCACAGTGGAATCCGAGTATTGCCCGAAGTAGCTGCTGTGTTGGAAAGGTATATCTGGCCTTTTGAGTCTCTTGGAGTGTACACTTAGAACTGAGGATTGTAAAAGCTGTCAGCTTCTCAAATTCTTGAAAAATGCTTTTAAGTTCTCATTAAGTGATGATGGCTTCTTTCTCTCTACTACAGATCTGCTGCACAGCAACTTTGTGTGTGGATTTCATGTAATGCCAAGATATTCTCATTCCCCTCCCTTTCCCCTAATAGTCATACCTAACGTGGCTGGTAGCACCATTTCTCAGTCTTCCAAATTACATATGGTGCTCTATTTTCCTGCTTATCACAATATTTTAGTAGCTGCAGCTGCTTAAATTGCATCTTTGTACAAGAAAGAATATAAAATTATCACATTTGCCCATAGTAGCAGCTCGAAGGATGCCAAAATGTCATATTTGGGCTTTGTTCTTGTCCCACTCTATGCAGCCTGGGAAATCTTACCATCTACTAGGTTTGAAGGTTCTGGTGTGTGAATACTCAAGTTTTGAAAGTGTACTTGTAATTTTTAAATCATGTTAGCCTGTAGGCTGTTTGCAGGTTGCATTAGAATGTAGTTTGTATAACGAGTCATTGTGCATACAGATTAATTTTGTTGGTATAATTGGACATGAGATCTAGCATTTTCCTGAACGCTAGGGCTGGGGTTTTTGTAGTATATTCACCCTTTTCTATTACCTAGCATTAGTGTTTCTTTAAGGAAAGAAAGATAAATAACTGCTATGGATGAGCATATGGATTCTGTATCCAAGGAAATGAGGGTGGTTAAAGGTAGTATGCATCACTAGTCTTATGAAACAAATGGCCTCTGTCTTTTTCTTACAGCACTGTTTAATGTTCACTTTTGCTGCTGCACTATGTTTCTGAAGTGTGCAGTGTTTCCTTGGTTGCAAAAACATAGCTGCTTTTCCTGGGTGAAACTTGTTGGCTGGTGTTTGTGCCCAAACTTGTGCCAGACCATTAGGGCACTGTGACTTTCAAAGAAGCGTTGAATTACTTAGTATATTGTCACTGTCTTGGTGGTTTTTTTAGTCCCACCACTGAATTGTTAAGTGTCTGTTTTAAATGTCTCTGATGCTTGCAGGAACATGATGCTACTATTGATGTGACCAGAAAGAGAAACGAGTCCCAAGCATGCCTGCCCATGAAAAGTCTCTTCATTAATAAGAGTGATTAGCACTTGATAATTTGTTTGGGGCTAGTAGCACAGTGGTAGGGAAAACTGAATAAGGCCCTTAAGGAAGGTTAGTTTTACAAAGATGAAAACTTGATGTCAAGTGTAGTCCCAAACTGGTTAGTGGTGTTTGTGGTGGATAACTTGTTAGAATGCACAAAATAAAGGAAACGTAATCTGAAGGTATAGCTAAAATTTAGGTATTGGACAAAATCAAATGCAATTGTTTGTATTACACAGCTACATTTGTAAGTGATATAAAAGTAATTCTTCCAACCTTGTTTTTATAATTGCCATATATAATAATTGGATTTAAAGTTTATTTAAAACTAGTGTATAGCTGTAAATCCAATTATGTGCAGAAGCTGAGAAGACTCTGCTTCACTTTAAGAATGATTAAGTTATTGGGATTTTGTATTGCTTGAAGCACTGAGTGTTTCTTAGAAGCATATGATATGGTCTGGGGACTGATGTGTCTTTTGCAGCTCACAGCTTGTTTGCTTCACAGTGGTTTGTAGCAGTCAAGATGAACTGGTTTTGAAGAGAACTTGTGCTGCCCTGTTTGTTGCAATGAAAGGAAAGCTATTAAATGGATAAGATAGCTCAAATGGAAGTATCCCATATTTAAAAAAAAAAGATCCAACACCTAAGCAGACAGGAATACTTGAATGTTAGAGTGTTTCTGCAAACATGTTACATGGGAATCTGTTTGTGTGAGTATGAAGGAGTGAGAAATAGTAGTAGTGCTGATTTTCTGTGGGGTGAAATAGTTGCAGTTGCTTTTGATGTCTACAGACAAAATTCACAAGGGTTAAAAATTTAGTGTGTATCTAAGAAGTGTAAAAGTATGTGTGTGATTGACTTTCCCAGCCACTGTTGGGATCCCTGATCCCTGAGGTGATTTCAGACTTTTCTGTAAGACTCTTACGCTTCCAAAAACTGGAGCTTCATCTGGAAACTAAGCTTGTCCATGCCTAAAGATATTCTGTGAACCTCTTAGGAAGTGAATGTAGGGTGGTTTAGATATTAGCATGGCTGAATGGTGTTGAGAAAACACAATACCTGTAAACAAAGGAAGAGGAATTACTGCCTGGAGGGCAATATGAGGTTGTGAGCAGTATAAGTAAACCCTGCAGGAAGTATGGAATGAAGTGACTTAAAATTACTACTCAGACTTGACAAAAGTCGTCACTGGTTCTTCCTAATTAACTATTAGAAACAGTGATTCTGAAATTCTGGGCTCCTGAAATGTTTTTTTTAAAATACAAACTGTGTGTGGATCCAATTTATGTCAGTATCCCCAGTGCATTGGTAATGCATTGGTAAACTGGCGACACTGACACAGAAACTTTTCTCTTGAGATGTGCAACTTATTCTGGTAATGGCTGCTCAGAGTCTTGACAATATCAGATAGCCAGGTGTTGGTAGATAATGGAACGGTGTCGTCCAGGAATGCTTTTCCGTGATCTGTCTCCAGCTAAAAGATTGTTTTCTGTCTCTAGTGTGAGTTACAATTTTGTTTTCCTTAATGCTAGATCTCAAGACACTTGTCTCAATCACAAAGTCATGCTTTTAATCAAAGAAAATCCAACTCGTTCACTTGTCCTCCTTGGACAGCACTGGTAAACTTGGCTTGTCACTTGTCCTTCTTCATTGACAGTACACATTGTACGTTTGAGAGGTTTGATGGTTTACCCCCTATATGGAGGGTTAATCCGGTCTGTTACCAGTGGTGTGGATATTATGCACGTAGGCATAACTAAAGATTATTGTTCTATACAATCTGAGAGAGATTGGTTAAATGATCCAATTTTGTCTTCTCTTAAACCCTTCTATTTGAGGACATTGTCCCGCATCCACCTCGAGGCAGGAAATGACTGAATTTATTAGGGTAGAGGAGGAGGAAACAGGAAGAGGAGATAATTTGCAAACTCACAATTCTTACCTCTGAGAGCAATCAGATTGTAAGGAAAAATGTATAATAAAGACTGTAATGTGATATCTTCTAAATAGCGTATTTAAGGGTAATTGCAAACAAAAGGGCATTGAAGAGTACTGTTTCTTCCTTGTTCCCTGACTGTATCCAACTCTTTTTCAAGTTGCTGCTTCTCTGAGTGAAAAATAAAGCACAGCTTTCTCACGTACCTTTTCATTTTCATTAGGATCGGAAGCTGTCCAAGTCAGAGCGACAAAGATTTAAAGAGGAAGCTGGGATGCTGAAAGGGCTTCAACATCCCAACATCGTCAGGTTCTATGATTCCTGGGAGTCTACAGTCAAAGGAAAAAAGTGTATTGTTCTGGTGACGGAACTCATGACATCTGGAACATTGAAAACGTAAGTAAATTAAGACATGACAAAGCACATAAGAATCATTAGTACAAAATCAGAACACTAGAAATAGACCATATTTCAGAATAGATTAGGACAGAGCCCTTTGAGGGCTAAACTTCTGTAAGGAAGTTCTTGTTTAAGAGGAGTCTTATTAGTGCAGCAGGGTACAGTAGAACATCCTTGAAGTTAGCAAGCTTGTCATTCGTAATCTTTCTTTTAATGTCCCAGTAAGCACATGCAGAAAACTTTCAGAGTTTGAGAGCTCAGGCATTCACTGCTCTACTTTCACTTCTCACAATTTTTCATTTTCCTCTTCAGCTGCCTTCCATTTAGCATGAGTGGGTTTGTAAAGTTCCAAGCAAGAATTAATTCACCTCAACTTGGGTGTCGCTACAGTGCAAATAATATAACACGCACACATACCCCATCTATTTGTTTAGCAGAATCTTCATGAAGCAGTGCCTAACAAAAAAGCCTGCAAACGCCTGCAGTTTCAACCTGTGCAGTAGCAGTAGCTGACTGAATCTAGGTCTGTTTTTAAGCCCGAGATAAAAGTAGACACCAGCAAATCGAGCTGCCGCGAGGGCCCTCTAGTGGTTCCTGGAGCCTATGAGGGGTTCTACTGAAATCATGCCTTTGCCTTGCACTGTGGAAACTTGTAGAGCTGTGAGCTTGTTTGTGAGCCTCCAGGCAGCATTAATCTACTGGAAATAAAACTCCTGGTATTTGAAATGTCGTTGTCTTAGTTCAGTGCCTATTTAAGCCTTTGGAGAGGCAGTTAAATCCTAAATGTGTAAGCAGGCTGTAGGAGCTACAAACAATTTGCAATCTGTTTGGTTAAAATAGCCTGTGAATGTCTCGTGTGTTTATGATGCTTATTGATAGCCACAAATGGACATACATAAAGAAGGAAAATGTGTCTCTTTGGAAGTCTGTCCTGAAATTACAGGGAAACATTTGTCTCTTGAAATCGTACTGGAGGGCACTGCAACTTTTTAAAGCCATATGTTCAGGGATGACTTCTCTGAAGTTGTTTAAGGAACTTCAGAAAAGCACATGACCTCGTTTAAGGTATTTTATTTTAATACTGCTCCAGATAGAAGTTATACAGCTCTATAGAAATGCCCTTAAACTTACCTGTTTTTATGGTAGACTATGTAGTGTTGGATTTAACTTTTTTCTTTCTTACTCCTTTTCTCCGTCACAGGTTTTAATCTTTCGCTTGGCATGTTATGTGGTGGAATAAGCAATAAGATTGATAATAGACAGTTATAAAGTAGGGAGCTGGTAGGAAGAAACACCTCTACGTTTGCCAGCTATAGGATTATTTTATACTCTAAAGTATGAAGGCCTTTTTATTTTAGTCAGAATTAGTAGACTATTTAATTGAAGATCTTTTAAACTGTAGACTTCTCAGTTGTTGTTTTTTTTTCCCTACCGTTGTGTAGTTTGTATTATAATTGTGATTTAGTTCTCTCTTCACATGAGACTTGACAGGTGAACTCTATGGGAAATTCCTGATTTGCCGAATTTAATATCATGAAGTATTTCATGTACCCAAGTCACCTTCCTAGATGTACACTGAGCGTTTGTGTGCTGGCTTATGATACTTGGCTGACTGTTACTTCTATATCTTTTTTTTTCAGTATACTTACATTACCTGCATTTAATAAGGTGATACCTTCCTCGTTTTGAGACTTTGGGACACAGTCATTGTCACCTGGTGTGAAAAAAAAAAAGTGAACAGAAGAAAAGGGTGGTGATAAATTTTCCTGTGTATTTGTATAGATATAGATATACATATACCTAAATAATGTTAGAATATTGTGGACTCATTTTCAAATGCTGTCAGGGCAAACTTCTAATTTTGCATGAAGAAAAGTCCCTGAACCTCTGCATACCAACTAAAAAAGTTTTATAACTCAATTGTTGTAAGGAAGTAAATTGCTTTCTGATATTGTATGCTATCATGGAATTAAAATATTGGGGGAAAAATTGAGTTGGCTACTTTAAGTCTTAGCTATACTATTAATGAAGACAGCAATTTTTAATCTGACCTAGGTCTCAGCCACTGGTTTTGTTTAAAGCTGCTGTAGTGTGTATTTCTGATCCATTTTATCAGTGTCAGCTATCTGGTAGGACACATGCCTTCATAACTACCTCTGCTAACTTAGTAGGGTTTCCTACAGCTCTTTGAGCTGAGATGCTGTGGGTCAGCAGCCTTCCTGCAGAAAGACTCAACCAAACACGAACAACAGGAACAAGCTCAATGGGGGGCAACCTGGGTGGTCAGGTGCTGGAGTACCCACTCTGTGAGGAGAGGCTGAAGGAGCTGGACTCGGTCATCCTGAAGAAGAGGATCCTTTAGTGGAGACCAAACAGCAGCCTTCCAGGACATACGAGGGAGTCAGTCAGGCTCTTTGCAGTGGTTCATGATGGGAAAACTAAAGACAACAGACAAACTGAAACAAAAAAGTTTCAGACTGATATAAGGAGGAGCTATTTCAGTAGTGAGAGTCAGTGGAAGAGGTTCCCCCAAGATGTTGGCAGGCTTTGTCCTTAGAGACACTAGAAACCTGTCTGGATACAACCCAGAGTAATTGTGTCTGACTTCATGGCTGACCCTACCTTGAGCAGAAACTTAAATTAGAAATCTGCTGAGGTTTTTCAAGCCTGAGTTATCCTGAGGTACAAGGAAAACTGGAAGCATACTGGCTGGTAGGGTTGTCTGTGTATTTTCATGTATTTATATCTGCTCCCATTTTAAAATGGTTTCTGCCTTAAGTGACATGTGATTTAGTTCATGACAGTGTTATGGAAAAATGACAGCAACACTGCTGGGTGATGGTTGGACCCAGGTCCTTTAACAGTGAGAAGCTGGCAGTACACTAGCATATTTGAAACCAAGAATGTAATTAGGGATTCCAGATGCTGAACTGAAGTGCCCCTACCCATGTGATCTTTGGAACAGGCTCAAGAGAGATGAATGAGAGTTGTGTCAATAGCAAGAATTCAAGTGGTAGCTGATGTGGTCCAGAACCTCCTTCAGTTTGACTCCTTCCTTGGCTTGGCTTTTTCCTTGCCTGTCTTTACATTCTGTTTTGAGACTTGATTTCTTTCTGGAGCTGGGACCCAATTGCTTTTACAGATCTGTTTGCACAGCAGGATTATTGTTAGCAACTTAATTTTCCAGATCTTCTTTTGAACTGGAGAAATTAAAGTAAAAGGGATTAATATACTGCATTTTTATGTTGGCATTGACTCAAGTGATTTCATCAAGACCTTTTCCCATGATTAAGTGGATATGCAGAAGAGACTGAACATTACTACAGGGTAATTGAACATGACTTGGTTTTGGTTTAAGATTGTAGTTGCTAGACTCCATGCTGATCACAGAATTTACTACCAGTCTTGTGGTAGTGTGAAACTGGTCTTTGTCTGAGACTGAGTAACATCAGCTGTATAAGATAAAAGTCCTTGCTCAACACAGCATGCCCTTTTTTTTCTGTTAATGTAATTCTGACCATACTTTTTCAAAAGGAAGTAAACAACAACTGTTGACTTCAGATTGTTTTACCCAAAGAGGGCTTGTGAGAATATACTGCTGGAAAGCAATTGGAAACTGCCATAGGTTATTCACCTTGTGGAACCTCTTATCTTTTGAAATTAAGGAATAGAATAAGATAATAGTCTTGGATCATAAGCATTGGAAAATACTTTCGGTATGAAATTTGACTTTTCTGACATTGGAAAATTTAAAAGTGGCAATGTTAGAACAATTAAGTTTGGTTCACATTCTACATACAAAGAGATAATGACTTTACGGATGAACTCTCTCCTGTCAATTATTTGGCAGAGCCCTTTTAGGGAGTTCCCTGCCCTGTCCATATCTGTCCATACTTTCAAAGTAGTGAGTACCAGCCAGACTCAGGTCATCAAACCCCAGCCCACACCAGGGGAGCAGTCTCTAAGAATTCCGATTTGCATGACAACAGGTTAATTTGAATCCAGTTTAAAGTGTAACCTGGAGTCCTTGACCAGAGTGCTTGGACTAATATTGATACCTACGGTATAGCGACTTCAAAGCTCTTGCATAGTTTGCAACAGTTCTGTACTTGCTTGGTTGTTACTAGCTTCTATTCTCTAGTGCCCCACCTCCTCTACTAGTTATATTTAATCAATGAAAAGGTTATAACTATTTAACCAGTTTGAGGATAAAAGGTAAGTAAGGTAAAAAGCCTCTTAAATGAATAGATAACAGCTTGTTCAAATGCATAAGCTTTTAACTCTTTGTCAGGGAAGCAGTGCCCTGAAACTTAGTAAGGCAACTGCCTGATTCCCATAGAGTGACTTTGTATGCAAATGAGTTATTAGCTATAGGTCAAGCATTTCACATTTATCTTCGAGCACTATAGTCTCTTGGCTAGAAGAAACGGAGTAGAAATTTCAAATAGGACAGCTTAAGTTTTAGGAGGGGAAATCATCTTCACCTCCTTGGAACTCTTAAAATGCCCAAGTGGATTCTAAAATAAAAGGTTACGTTGAAATTTGTGCTTCTCTTTAATTATTGCTTTCTTAATACAGAACAGCAGTTGATACAGCATAATCTACTGCTTGTTAGCAGAACCTGTTTAACCCTCTGTTACTTTTTTCATAGGTATTTGAAAAGATTTAAGGTGATGAAAATTAAAGTACTGCGAAGCTGGTGCCGTCAGATACTGAAAGGCTTACAATTTCTACACACGCGCACTCCTCCCATCATTCATAGAGACTTAAAATGTGATAACATCTTTATTACTGGCCCCACTGGATCAGTCAAGATTGGAGACCTCGGTCTGGCAACCCTGAAAAGAGCTTCTTTTGCCAAAAGTGTGATAGGTAAGCCTCTGCTGTTTTGGAGGCTGGTGAGCCAGTCTACCTGATTGGAAACTTGAGTCTTTATGTGATCTCCTCTAAAATACGGTTTCAAAAGTTACGTGGTCAAAGCCTGGAAATGTGTAGACTTTGTTTCTTGGCTGTTGAGGTCACTCTGTGATCCTGATGAGATTCCATGTTGAAGTTTTGGATAAGTTATCGAAATTTGTATATTAACGTTAAGTATTTGGAATAGAGGTTCATTGCCCTACCCAACAGTTTAGTACAACATTGTTGATAAAACCGCTCTTGACTGACATATAAATCTCAGTTTTAATATGATGCTTCAAGAAATGCATTGCAGTGACCAAACACCATTTTGATGTTTAGCCTAGCATTGATTTATTTTGACAAGCATTGTCAAAAGCATTGATTATATATGACAACTTTTTTATTTGTCACCAGGGGTTATGATTAAATCTCATACACTTTGAGTAAACAGAACGTCAGTGTCTATCTTTTATATCACAGTCAGATTGTGGTATAATTCCTTACTCAGGGAGCGTATAGAATGTGGACTTTTATGTAAGTTAGGAGGATGCATTGGGAAAGTATTGCCTTGTACTTACTCTATTCTTATGTATCCACTGATGACCATTTTGAGAAATCGGGTTGATGGAACTAATAATAGTCTTTTTTTGTGGACTCCTTAAAAAAATCGGTTTTATCAGCTCTGTTTTTATAGTTGGGTGAGTAGGCTGCAGGGAATGAAGTTACTTTTACTCTCAGTATTTAGAGCTTGCTAAAATACAGTATTACTCAACAGTCCTATACTAGATTCCTAGGTGGGATCAATGGTGTATATACCTGTAAATCATCTTGCAAGCTGTCGCTGAAGTATTTCCTGCTACTTAACCAAGTCAAAGTGTTAATAGGCAAGAAAAGTATACAGTGTCAAAAAAATAGATTTTCTTAAACATAAGCGTCTTATCCTCGAATTTATCATTGGGAAATTGCTGTTTTGTATCAAGCTATTTAACTGTTAGCCTTTGGATAAATATGAGCGCGGTTACGTCTTCTTTTTTGCTTAGTGTGATGAGAACCAATATGGCTCTAGAATGATCTGTAAACTGTCTTGAATCTGGTGTCTGCAGGAAATAATTCTGTGTTTAAATTTACAAAAAGCAAACTTGCATCTCTGGCTTAAAGTATATCTGCTCATACAATGTAGACCCTTTGCTTACACAGGGGATGCTGTGATGCTTCACTGGGCAATAATTTTCTGCACACTATTTAAATGGGACTTGTTGAATCTCACGCTCTATGCCTGTAACTCAATCTCTCTGTATTTCTGAGTATTTTTGACTGTAGGATGTTCCTCACTAATGCCTGTATCTGCAGTAGGCCTATAAATATACTGCAGGTGGGAAGGTAAGTATATGAAGAAAAGGGCTCTGGTGAGTGGCCTTTGCAGAAAATTATTTTTTACCTTTTTTTCCATGAAGATTTACATTTGAAACAGCAGAGTTTTTCATTGCAAGGCCTTTCCTGAACCATTCTACTTCAAAAAGTAGATGGAGAGCACCAGGTCAGAGACTAGCTGTGGGCTCTTACCAGTACTACTTCTCTTGCAGCAGAGGGCAGTCAGGTAATTTTTGAAACAAGGGTTTAATACGCCTTCTTTCTTACAGGGAGAAAAGGTACGTGTCTTAACTCTCCTTGGTATTTGGTTTGCAGCCTGTGGCTAGTCTACAGTGGTCCCCTCTTATCCCCTCCTCTCCATTTGACTCCATCCTGATCCAGTCTGGTTTGATACTTGTATTTACTAACATGCATAAGCCAGGAGTTGCATCAGACCTTTCATGCCGTTCTTATTTCATAAAGGCCTTGCAATGGAAGACTCACAAAGTACGTTGATGCAACAGTGACTAAGGGTTTCCTCCCTCTTCTTTTTGCCTCCACTTTCTCTTGTCTCACAGGTCTGCCCATCTGCTTCCTCCTGCGGTGAGTAACGCCAGCAGCCTCTGCTCGCTTTGAGACATTTAGAGTCTGAATCGTTCTTTTAATTTAAGGTACCCCAGAGTTCATGGCCCCCGAGATGTATGAAGAGAAATATGATGAATCCGTTGATGTATATGCTTTTGGGATGTGTATGCTAGAGATGGCCACGTCTGAGTATCCTTATTCCGAGTGCCAAAATGCTGCGCAGATCTACCGTCGAGTGACCAGTGTAAGTGCCTCCCCGCTACTGATTCTACAGCTGCTACTACTAACAGCAGAGGATTACAGCAGGGTAGCACGGCGCTGTGCAAGTGAGAGTGGGGGAAGAAAAGCAGAGAAGGTTTTTGGGGAATGGGTGGAAAGCTATAGCATGGTTCCATTTACCAAATATTCAGTCAGAAATCTGTAAAATGTGAATGGAAGTAAAACTTTGCATGTCTTAGTACTCATACTCTTCCTTCAATATATGAGGAGGTATTGCATAGGCTTTTAAGAAAGAAACTCAACACAAACCCCAAAACCGAAGAACAAACCACATTAGAATAATAACAGATTATTTTCTAAGCCACTGAGGGGGATGGTGGAAGTCTTTCAATCTTGAAGACTAGCTGGTAACTGTGTTCTCTGAAATAAAGCTGGATTGCAAATTCGGAGCACTTTGGCTTAGCTGCCTCACAAGGCAATTCATAAATTTTTACCTAGAGTGACTGCAAGTTAATAGTTTACTGAATTCCAAATGGCCCTTGGCTACTGTGTGTCAGGTTCACTTATAATTATGCAGTAGAAATATTTGATAAATGGCAGGTAGGTGTAGTGATGGTGGAGGAATTGCCAGTGAAACCAAATAAAACTGAGAGGGCAAGTAAGAGATTTGAGTTTGCCCATCTGGTCATACTAAGTGGAACCTACAGACCTTGCATGTAGGAACCTCTATAGTGCTAGAAATGTTCATAATGGTTATGGCTAGATTTACTTGTGATTTTTTAAACTGTGTCATGAAGATTATGTCAGTGCAGTAAAGCAAACTGCACACGTTCAACCTTCTGATCTAAGCATTCGGAAAGAATAGTGAGGTAGCCACTTGGGGAAGTATAAAATTGCCACTGGATTTCTCAGAATACAGGTGTGGGTGTGCAAAAAAGGGGAAAAAACTTACCTCTTTCCCTTTTCTCTAGACAAATGAATTCCAGTTAATCTTGTTGTGTGATTTGTCTTAGAGAAGTTGGGGATTTAATAATTTACTTGCATGGCTTTGGGAGGATGGGGAGGGGAAGAAAAGCTCTCTTAATGCTGGTGCCTCACACTGTAAAAGGCAGGTTGATAATTACTGATATTATTATATTATCTATACAATTACTGATCAGATAATTACTGACTTTCAGATGTGGAAGGAAGGGTCTTTATGTCCAAAGTAATGATTTGTGAAGAAAGGAATGGTAAAATAAAAGACTATCCCTTATTTGAAGGGGAATATAGGAGGGGCATGGAAAAGGAGAAAGAAGGGAAAAATGACCATTTTTGTTTTGTGAGCAGATGTTAGAGTGAGTTTATATATATACATGTAGGCTATTTTTCTTTTTGCATGTTGGTGGACTTATCTGTAATTTCATAAATAGAGAGGGAAAACAAGGGTAAAGTCTAGTCTTTACTTACAGCATAATCTGTTTTGCTGTCTATTTGGATCAGCAAAAGAAAACTGAGGATCTTACCAAAGCAGTCTTTGTGGTACTTTTGCTATGCTTGTGCATGTGTCTTCTCCAGAACCAAAGCAGAATAATTTGGATGGGTGCTTTTTCTCAGAACAGACACCTGTTGTAACTGCCCTACCCATTCCTTAAAAAGTGCTTAGGAGCTGGGCTGTGGTGAGAATTGGCTTTTTGAGAGTCGGCCTTTTTTGAGGCTTGGAGGTCCCCAGGTCTTAAAGAGCTGTCTTTTCCCCTGCTCTGTGAAGTACTTAGCAATTGGAAAGCCTTGTAGGGTCTTGTAGCAGGCAAACTTATCTAGAGACACACCAGGGTTTAACTTACCACTTGTTTATTGTGTTTGGTGTTTCTTTCTCCTCATTGTTTTTGGTTTACTGTTGAACTTCAAAGTAGATGAGAAACACTGGTAATTTTTTGGTCTGTCCACTACAGCCTTCTACTTTACTCTGCTGCTCGTGGTTCACATATTCTATTTAATTGTTGAACGTTTCTGCTGTTTTATCTACTCCTCGAGAGCTCTAAAATTTTGATATGAAATCAAGGAAATCTTTTTTTCTTTCAGAAGGAGCAAAAGGCAGGAGAGTAAATACAACTAAATGTACATTTATCTGCTCTAGGCAGAGAATGAAAGGCTGTGTGCTTTGATAGATTTGTGTTTATTTCAGTGTAGTCACAAAGCAGGTTTTTTTGTAAACAAAATTAAAAAAACCTTCCCAAACAAAGCTTGAATAATTTTCAGGGAAGGCTTTCAATGAAGAAAAGACAATATCTGGAATTAAAGCATGAACCTGTCTTAACCAATACTGGAGAATTTGGTGTTTCTTCTATAATGTGGAAAACAGAACCGTGTTATGAAACTGAAATAAAATACTCTTTGGATGCTTTTTACCATTCTGTGAAAGCTCTGCCAATCAATGTGAAAGAGCCACACAGTTTTCTGCCCTTGTCCTTTGCTCCCTGTTAAAGAAATAAGATTTATTTCATTTTGAAGGAAACTTCAGAAGTTTAGACAATATCTGTAGTTATGACTGAGGGGTGAAACAGTTAAGCAATTTGGTACTTAAAAGGATGGTGTGTGAGCCATCAATAACAGACTGGAGTTGGAAAACTTCCTATGCAGGTGGCTCCAACAGTACTTACCAACACAGGTGAATGTGGTTTGTGGAAGATGTTTAACATTTCCATTTCAACACCTTAGCTTGCTACTCTCCTAGGCATGTTTAGGAATATTTTGAGGTAGCAGCTGTAGTCTTGCTGTACCTTAAATGAAAGAATTATTTTAGCTAGATGCATATGCAAAGATCAGAGGGAAAGGCAATAATAATTGTCTGCTGCTGACAGGCATGCCATGTGGAAGCTTAAAAGCCACAGAAACACCAAAGGCAGTAAGATCAAAAAGTGCAGCCACTCAGTATGGGTGACACACATTTAAATTAATTGATTTCCCTCACCCCCTTTGCAGTAACTATTAGACTTAGTAAAAAGCAGAGCTGCTCCACTGGCTTAAATCCCCGCTATTGCTTAGGACAGAAGCCTGTAAAAAGTGTCTTAATGCCCAGAGTGTCTTCTCAGGATTGGACTTGGTACTACCAGCTTACGTTCCTTTCTCCCAGTTTGGCTGTGCATTGGTCTCTCATCTAAGATGACCTTCAGCCGCATTGCGTTCTGACCTTACACCTTTTGTGATAAGGATTGCTCTAGCAGATGTCCAGATACTGCAGCATTGGGGTGTTTGCCAGGATTGCTGGGTACTCGGCTATGTGTTCTTACCTCCTCTCTTCAAGGTCTTCCCTCATGGTCGGAAGTAGTTTTCTTATCAAATAATACAGTGAGGCAAACAAAGAGGTAGATATCAGATCTAAAGGCTGAAGGCTCCTCCTGAAGGAGGTTTTTGGGCCAGGCGGTTATTGTTGCTTCACATCTTGGCTAATAGCACTGCTGCACGAGTCTGCTGTTCACAAGATCCTTGCCTACGCTGACTGCGTAGTCTTACTGGGAAGTTCCTGTTTTCCTTAAACTGGTAATAACGTAAAGTTACCCAATTTTCCCTGGCCCAGAAAAACCACAAGGGCAATTAAATTGGTTTTCTGGCTCACTTTGACTAGAAGAATTCTTCTTTCAATAGAAGAATGTGGGTAAATGCCTAGCTTAAAAGAAATCCCAACCGCCTGCAATTTG
>VZTM01022017.1:2702-35656 GCA_013400555.1 Jacana jacana | reverse complement strand
ACAATATTGCTCTTTGTTTCTTTTTCTTCAGCTATTGTCACAAATCCAGGAAAACTGTGAATGTTCACCACAGACTTTTTCCTTTCAGTATGGTCTTTTCTAGCTTGAACAGTTCGCAATGATTCTTCTTTGAATTCAGTACAATATTCAAATGAGTAAATGAAACTTGGGCATATATTTATCTTACATTAATTTTAATTCCTATTCCATGTGCTTTTCACAGCTGCTCGTTTTATTGCACTGCTTTTCCAAATGAAAACTCCAGCTGCTCTAGCCTTGCAAGCCATATAATACATGCTGTATAAGCCTGTTTCAGAAGACCATTCCAGAGACTCAATGGTTATTGTTTTCCTCATCTTCCACCTCTGGCCAGGAAATCTAGTGTTTAGGTTTAAGTTGCAAGCACAGTCTTTGAAAGTTCCAGTAGTTTTTTACTTGAATTCCTAAGAAAACGAGGCATGTCTGACTAGCTTGCTTTCTCTATTACCCCTAATAACTTTTAGCCTGTGGGTCTAAGTTCTAAACAAATTCAGCAGAGGCAGATGTTTCCAGCTGAGACAGTTTCCGTGTGCCTAATGGAAAATGGTGTTTGGGTTGAGAAGAGAAACCTTTAGTGCACAGCATTATTTCAACCCTTTTTAGACATTGAAGACTCCATGTTCGTGCACAGCCTTGTGGCACAATCCTTTAGGAAGTAGGAGTTATTGATCTTGGCACTGAAGTACTTTTACCTATAAGAAATGGCCCAGCTGAGAACCCTCTAACTGACTGGGTTGCCTGGCCACTGGCCATTGTCAGTCATCGTGACATGTATTTGCAGGAACCCTGCAGTTTAACATCCACCATGAAGCAGTTCCATAATGCAATTGGTCCACTTTAAGAGAGTTTCATCTCCGGGGTCTAGTTACAGTTTTCCTCAGGCATAGCTTTGGGACACCAAGAAATCAACACCTGCCAACAAGATGAGTAGATCAGGTAGATCAGGATCCAAATTCAGTTAATTCTTAAAACAGAAGTAGTAGGTTATCTGCAGGAAAACTGAACCTACTTATGTTTTTAGTCAGTATGCACACTTCTGCTTCTTGGGAAGCTAATGAAAGTCAAGTTGGCTTCGTTTTTCTGTTGTGTCTGACAGCAACATCTCCTGGGGTGGTGATGGAAAGTCAGGTGTACCTGTCTTACATGCAATGATTCTGCTCGTTGCCACAGACCATCTCCAGCTGCATGCCAATATTTTACTTCTGACTGATGAGTAAACTTCTAAAGACACTTGCCAAAGGACTCTGCCAAGTCTTTGTAGCACTGCCAGTTCCTTCAGTTCTCTCAGATTGTCATGACCCAGGTACATGCAGTACAGATCAATCTGGTGACACAGTTGATTAACTTCTTTTGGCTGTGGAGCCCATGGGGAAGATTTTGCAACATCCTGGTATAAAATGCCAGCAATACAGCAGTGAGACCTGTTCTGTATCATCAACTTCAAAGCAGCACTCCCTTTCAGCTTTGTGATGGCTTGATCAAGAAAATAAACCGCAGAAGCAGCTCTTTGGAGTGGTACTATCAAATGGCTATGCTAATGCCCAAAGGATAAATTTCCATATTTCACTCTTTAAGGGACAGATCTCCTAGACCTACCTCAGGAGAACAGATAGCTGCATCACAAGCACAAGCTTTGTATGGTCACAGGGACACAAAAAGTCACAGGCAGGGAAATTTGGGGCGTTTTCCAGCTATGGACGCTCAGAGAACCATCTGGTTACTCGTAAGTTTTGGTAGTACAAAGCTGGTTGCAAACAGTAAACGGGTCCCTAGCTTCCTCCTTTTAACTCTAGTCTTCTCTTCTATTTGCCAGAATCACTGTACTATAGGGTATTTCAAGGTCTCAAAAACCTCAGTGATATTTTGCTGTCAAACTTTAGTATCCTGCATCAGTTTTTCAGTGGAGTCTGCCATTTTATCCCAACACAAAGAACTGGATAAAGAAAAGGAAAGCTGTTTTGTTTTTGTTGGTTGTTTCTTTTTTAAGCTAGTCTTATTTATCTTTATGACAGCAAAAGATGCTCGCTAAGGAAGTAGAAATCAGGACAATTAAACTCTGTTGCTCCTTGTCCTCATTTTTTCCTTTTAATTTTGCCTTTTCTGCACAATACGACAAGCTTTATCTTCAGCCTTTGCTTTTACTGAACAACAACATATACTTCAACTTCAGCTGTTTCCTATTTACTTTTACAAATGTAGAATGTTGTAGTTACTGTATAGTTTAGAAGCATTTCTACCATGGAACTGTT
Source organism: Jacana jacana (assembly GCA_013400555.1). Classification (NCBI taxonomy): domain Eukaryota; kingdom Metazoa; phylum Chordata; class Aves; order Charadriiformes; family Jacanidae; genus Jacana; species Jacana jacana. The sequence goes on along the minus strand of VZTM01022017.1, from coordinate 33,368 downwards.
GTTCTGTTTAAAAAATAATGCATGTAATTAAATAAACACTGTTCTGTATTCAATTAGTGAAAATTTTAAAATTGCAAGAAAATTCTTTCAGGTTCATTGCAAAACATTGATATTAGTATTTTTCAAATTCATTAACAGCACTGACTGCTGGATACAGAATTACTTGATTAAATTGATTAAATATTTAAAATTCTTTCCAAGCTTTTATGTATATGCAGCGAGAGAGAGAAAGAAAGGAAGATTGTCTCCCAGGGTTTCACTTTTACTGTATCACCACCAGCTCTGGCTCGCTGTCTGTTCACTATAATTTTACACAAAAAACCCAGTTAAGTCTTGGACAATTCAGCTTCTGCTGCTCCAATAAACACCTGCAATCTGGATAAACTCCTCCTCAAGATGGAAGTACAGTATATCAAGTGAAATGTTTAGTGAGTTATAAAGCAGTAAATTTATTTGAAATGTTTCTCAGTTCCCCTCCAAGCTACACTCTTTCTATTGCAATATGGTAACTAATCCTATATTTATTGCTTGTGAGCTAACACAAGATCAAAGCTAAGAGGCTGGGCAATTTCTCATAAGAAAAAAAATACAAAAGAAAAAGCGGATGCCTACTATCAGCCACTGTTACAGCTATGAGTCCCAGACTGCCCTCGTCTTTATATCATTAGAAGATAAGCTCCGTCCATTTGGTTGTGTGTTTTTAATTTTCTATCCATACAAGTTCAATTTTTGCCCTTGGCCTTCGAGATTCTTGTGCAAACGGTTAAGATTTACAATTAAAACTTAGAAGTAATCCCTTCCAGAAATGACAGCTCACAGAGAAAATAAAGGTATTTCAAAAGTGATGGAAAGCTCCCAGAGTCTGTCTACTAAATTGCAAAGCCCAGAAGACACTGCTATAATACAGCTCAAACACCCACCTGCTGAACAGGGTGAGAATTCCATTGTGCTCTTTGCTTATAGTTTTGTCTATAATCTGTCATCTGTGATGTCTTGATGCAACTTAGCAAAGAAAATGAGAGAAATCATAATGCCACTCAATATGAATAATTACCTGTTTGTAAGAAATACTCATTTGTGACAGCCATAGATTATTTTTTTTTTCACCTACTCAAAATTCAATAAAACTCCACTCCCCTTCATTGGTCATTTGCTTTTCTGGGGTGGTGATTAAATGTGATTATCTACTTGATGTGGTTTTTTCCCTCAAGCTACTACATTTTGAAATTTGGAGATTAAGTATTTCTACAACAGTTTATTGTTTGGTTTTGGTTGGGGTTTTTTGTGGGGTTTTTGCTTGTTTTGTTGTTTTTTGGTTTTTTTTAATCTGTATTGCCAGCTGTACAGTAAGTTAGATAGAGTTCTCTATTTCAGCATTCTCTCATGTTTGAGACTCAGGTTGTTGGAGGCTGACTTTATGCCCATCTGAAACAGCCAGGAACTGAAATGTTGAATATTGTAATGTATTATACATAATAAAAACAATCCACACAAGCAGCTGAAAATGCAAAGGGAAATTTTAAGGGAGAAGGTGAAGGCAGCAAGAGAAACCAAATGCAAATGCAGAGTGTGAAAAAGTGAGAGAACCCTTGGAACTTGAGGGAAGTGCTTATAGCCCTCTCTTTCCACCTAGCTCCTTCATCTGTTGCTGGTGAACAAACTGTATCAAGAATGGTTCTGCAGGTGCCCCTGGGTCTATCCATCCCCTCTCAGTATTCTGTCTTCCAAAGCTGCTGCCTACTATGCGACCTGGGGAGCCAGGGAAGCTCCTGGTGCTTCCTGGTGCTCGTAGACAGTACAGGAGCACCAAGAGCACTGGTAAACTAGTCAAGGGGAGGAAAGGACTGGCTTGTGGCTTTTCTACCAAGTCCTGAGATCACAGATTTTCTGGTTTGACTCTATTGCTTCCGTTTCTGGTCTTCCTGGTTATTCCCTTGGAGATTCTTGAGTACAGAAATCTATTTCTCATTGCCTTTCCTAGACATAGCACTTCATTTCTCCATCCTCCTTTCAGGCAGTATCCTTCATTAGCAGCTGAAGTGGCTCATCCTAGCACGCACAGTTGCCATGTCCTGCTCCTGCGCTTCATTTGACAAATGCACAACAGAGCTGCACTCTACATCTCCACAGATTCCTTGGAGAAGCCAGGGAACAAGGTTCTCATTGCTTGCTGGGCTGGACAATGTGCTCTGCTTAGTGTTTGAAAAAATGGCCTTTGCTCTACTATGTTCCCATAGTAGTGTGTGGGCCTTTTCCAGCTCCAGACCACCCCCCAGGTGGCATGATTCAGCCTGCAGAAGTGTCATTTTTTTACAAATGAGCTAGTATAGATGCAGAAAAATGCATAGTGCATAGGAGGACAGTTGTTTTACAGAGTAAAGGCAGCACCACCAGTAGCACTTGCAGGCCTTGAGTCATGGACTAGGAGCACGGTCCAGGCAGAAGAGCTCTGGAAGATGGACCACAGAGAGGACGGGTACATTGAGGGCAGGGCCATGGGCTGCCCCAGCTCTTTCACGGTGCCCAAAGGGCCAGTGGGAACACAGGGCACTGTAGCAGAACAGCATTGGCCTAGCCATGAAGGTACAGATAGATTCAGGGGTTGGGATGATCAAAAACACGGAGGAAGTGTTAAAAACAAACATATTGGTGTACTAATATTTCACTTTCTGTCTTTATCTAGCACAGACCTATCCAAAATAAGCAAATTAAAAACCAAACTTTCTGTCCATCCCAGTAATACCTGAATGACTTTTCACCAGTCATGATGGTATCACATAGTACTACCAAGCAGGCAAGGGAACCACTGGGAAATCTTGTGTCTACTGTCCAGACTTCTGCATCTCCACCCTAAGCAAAAGCCAAAGTGCTGTAAGGATGAGGGTACTTCCTCCCACAGGCTTTTTCCCCAAAATTTCTCTGTCACTCCAAACTAATTACTTTTCAGTCTGAAAAGGAAACATATAACAGACTGGAAAAAGAAGGAAACATATAACAGACTGGAAAAAGAAATGCTGAAGTCTTCCAGGCCTCTCTGGCACCGCTAGGCTTACGAAAAAATGCAGGAGTCTAAGAGATCTGACTGGAAAGCGGCCAGCTGTTAAATTCATGTGCTTTTGATCTCTGACAGTGAGCTGGTCATTACAGTTCAAATGCTCTGCCTCCTTTGAGGAGGGCCCATTCATCCCAACCTCTGCTTTGCAGAGACCCATCTTTGACACATCAAAAGCATCGAAAACAAATGTCCGTACATAATGTTTTAATTGTGGTTCAGCGAAATGAAGTATAGATTCTTAAGCAATTTTCAGCAAATTTCATTTTAACTTGCTGCACAATATAAGTACATTGTTCATCATTTCCTTTAAAGTAACATCAAGCCATTTTAATACCCACACTCATGACACCAGGTTCTTACACCCACTGATATCAGAATCTTTGTATAGAAACCATTGACAGTGTATGTAAAAACTAAAAACTCAGTTTGCTAATCACAAAATAAAAAAAGAGATCATCTAAATAGCAAAGGCCTCTACAAAGGCAGAAAAGACAAAAGTTGTGGGTTTTTTCTCTTTTCATCATGATAACCATCCTCTACTTAGAAGTCATGTACCTTAAGGCTGCTATTTACTCAGAATTACAAATAACAGGAAAAATAAACAAGTTAAAGAGTTTGGCATCATTTAAAATGAATTTTACATCCTAGAGGAGGATAGATATCTTAGTGGATTTCATCCTAATTTTAGGTATGAAGGACAAAGAAGTAGCCATAGGATATAAATCTGTAGGTGGTGGTATATTTCTTGGTTTAGAAGTTCCATACAGAAACATGTGTGTAAGCTCTGTGTCTTGGGTGCAGGGACACAGCTCATATGAGCTGTATTTCACACACATACAGTTTGATGTGTTTCAGGTTACTTATGCACCATATGCCAAGTCATCCCAGTTCCTCTCATTCTAGTTGTATGACAGAGCCAATCTCAGTAATCCAATGCAGTGCATCAAGGTTCTTACAGACCTGAAGGAAATCAATTTTTGACATGTACATTATTTCCATATGTATATACAGAACTACCACTCTGGTCAGCATGCCAGGAATCTGGAAACCCCAGACAAATGGCCAGAGTCCTCAAATTCTGATACCAAAAAATTTCTAGGAAAGGAAGGAGAGGGCATGTGAAGAAACACAAATACTGTAACCTTAGACACAAAACTTGATGCTCTATCCTCTGTTTAAGATATGCTGTAGTTCTCTGGTATGATTTGTCTTTTAGTTTTCATAAGTCTGGAAGAACTCAGTCTTACATGTGTCAATATATAAGAAAAAAAGAGTGCCAGATGGTCTGAATAACAGGGTTCATGCAATGTTTATTTTCTGGAGGAAATGTCGTGATATAGGAAATAACTAAAATAATTTTGAAAACAATTTTTCATATGAATTCTCTGAATTTTTCTGTTCACTCTTTAAGAACAAGCTGCAGAATCCTGAGACAATATTAGAGCATTTTATGATCCAAATTTCCCTGTTCTTTTACAGATAAAGAGATGTTAATGCATTGAGAATACAGTGAGAACAACAGAGACATTGTTAAAAGAAATAAATGGTTTGTGGGGGAAGGATTGGAAGGCTACATACTTAAATGACAAAGTCCTTTCATTCTATGAGGACATCATGTTCCTCTTGGTCTGGTCTGGTGAAAGAGAACGAAGCAAGGAAATTTCTTCTTAGACTTAGTTAGATGCTAGTTTCTATGGAGACAAGTTTCTCCAGTCATTTTTATTTGTAGGCATTAGTAACATAGACAATACAGAGCAGCAAGAGTTTAACCCTGGATTGAACCCCATATCGAGCACATTCTGTAGGGAGAAAAATGAATCTCGAAATTAGATACAAGAGCCATTATACAATCTTGTTAACATACAGTCTCGTTAAATGGGCTCTGGCAGTACAAAGTGAAAAACCTGAAGAGTCAAGTAGCTTCATGCCCCGTCTCCTCTTTTTCAAACTTGCCTTGTACAGAGACCTGAGCAGGCAGCGTCACCCTTGCCCTGGCTGTCCCTGCTCAGCGAATCCCATACATTGCTAGAGGTTCCTTCTCTAACCTCTGGTTGCACCAACACCTATAAGGAGGACAGTGGTTTCCAAACCTGAGGCAGCAACTGGCCATGCCAGAGGAGGTGAAAGCAATGGAACAAGCTGTCCCTTTTGAGTGCAATTGAAGTGATTTGGTGTGAATTTGAAGACCTATATCATTGTGTGAATTGAAGTGATCAAAAAGGAAAGAAAGAGCAGTTACTTCCAAGCAGTAGGCAGAGTCAAATTTATATCAGAGGGTTTTTTTTCAGACCTTCTCCCCTTCCTGCACACACTTTGATTTCCACTATGTTACTTTGAAAAACAGTTTACAGTGAGCATTTAGCTATCACATGTGTCTCTTACACTGGTAATGGAATATGCAGCTCAGAGTTAGTTTTCCTGAGTTTCTTTTGCAGGGATTAGGAGAAGAGTTGTTATTTTTCAAACACTGAACTGCTCAGTGGCATTCAATAGCAACACTTAATACTTGAAACCTCAATTCCATTATTTATGTGTTTAATTACCTGGAGAAATCAGCCTTATAATGAGTAGAATGTCCAAGGAGGCTGGCGGCAGAGACAATGTAAGTAAACACTTTTAAACTCTTCCAGAATATGCAAAGGTTGCCCAAGACTTGATTCGCAGTGTTACATTCATACTGAAGTGGTAAAGCACTTTAATTTTAGCTATCTCACACCAGCTACAAGTTAAATAACCCTATACACTGCCCAGTCTGAAAAGCAAAGTGACAGAGGAATTGGCTCGCTTTTGGCTGGACCTTTGAAACATACAACCAGATTGCACCCCTCTGTGACCCTTAAATGCACATTGTAGTGCACTGCCCAGAATAATTGCCAGAGATCATAAAAGACCCAAATGTCCTGATGTCGAACAGCACAGTAACTCACTTTAAGTCACTTCATTTGCTCTGACAGAGTGCTGGGAAAAGGGTTAGTACTGCTAGTCTCTTCTTGTGCCTAAGAGTTCTTCTTTGCCTGTAAAATATGTCAATTCCAAGACAAATAGAAGACAAATAGCTGTTACTGCAAGTCATTATCTGTGAGTATTTCAGCACTGGTGTCTGGATTGCCCAAAGCACTGGAGTGTAAAATCTGGTCAGTAGGATATTCAGAAAGCAGAAAAAAGTGCTAAGTGCACAGAAGACATGTAAATGTGTTACTGAAAAAGCCATTGTTTAGAAGGAAGGATATTAAACCACCATTACCTGCTTTAACTTTGACAGATAGTCCAGTTATTAAATAAGCAGAAATGCACTCTTTTTCCATTTTCCCAAGAATATAAAACTTCTATATGACAGCCTTAATCTGAAACACAGAAGTAGCAAATAGAGGAAACTGATGTTCAGAGTTAAAAAGAAATTTTAAATATCAGGAAAACACGTACAAGGGCTCTGCCAAGCACACACCTTTAAATTAAAAGAGACAGGACAGAGATGATGCTTGCACAACCATGTGCTTTGAGAAGTCCTATAATTAGTAAGTAAGCAAATCTGTGGAAGGTAAACAAGTGCTGGTCACCTTGTGTCCTCTGGCTGGATTATTTGGTTTTTGTAGAGTAAGAACCCTCATGGAAAAACCTCCTGCAGGCAGACACTCTCTCATCCACTCCGATAAGCACAGCTTTTCACTCAGCAGAGGCACTAAAATCATATCTCTCTCTGGCTGTCAAAAGAATCTCTTTTTTCTACCCAGCAACCCACTTTCATGAAATCTGGAGTAGCTTCATATCCCTGAGGCTACTGTTGCCACGCCACATTTCTAGAACATAGAATCATGGAATGGTTAGAGTTGGAAGGGGCCTTAAAGATCATTGACTTGCAACCCCCCTGCCATGGGCTGAGAGACCTCCCATCAGCCCATGTTGCTCAGAGCCCCATCCAGTCTGCCCTTCAACACCTCCAGGGATAGAGCAGCCACAACTTCTCTGGGCAACCTGTTCCAGTGCCTCACCACCCTCACAGGAAAGAGTTCCTTCCTTTCTCCAGGCTGAACAGCCCCAACACTCTCAACCTGTCATCATAGGATTGGTGCTCCAGCCCTCTGATCATCTTCACAGCCCTGTTCTTGACTTGCTCCAACAGGTCCGTGTTGTTCTTACGTTGAGAGGCCCAGAACTGGACACAATACACCAGACTGGGTCTCACAAGAGCAGGGTAGAGGCGGAATCACTTCCCTTGACCTGCTGGACACACTTCTTTTGATGCAGTCCAGAATGCAGTTGGCTTTCTGGGCTGCCAGTGCACACTGTCAGCTCATGTTGAGCTTCTCATCGATGATCATTCCCAAGTCCTTCTCCTCAGGGCTGCTCTCCAGCCATTCTCTGCCCAACCTGTATTTGTGCCTGGGAATGCCATGTCAACTGAAGCTGAGCAGCAGGTCCAGGAACAAGGCTGAACGGTGAACTCGCAGACAAAAAAAATAATACAGCATGTGGACCTCACGTCCTTAAGAAAGTGATTGCTAAATAATTAGGACAAACTCTTTTCCCCCACAGCTTACCAGCCTGGAGCCCTCAGTTATAGATCTTCATACAGGGATTATGTATTTGAGAAGTTAATTCATTCTGACTACTGCCTATATCGTTTCTGTGGCTCACAGAATGTATGAGTTAGTTATTTCCTCTTCTCCTTTCACACAGAAGCTTTCTGATACTTTGCAGACCCCTTTGATTTAACCTACCCAGGTAATTTCGAACCTAAATTCTGACAAATTGCTCAATTTGGTTCCAAAAAATTGCATTTCTGGATTATTTTTTTTAGGTAACAAGGTAGGTGTTAGGGCACAATCTGAAGGTTAAAGGAAATAGTGTCACCAAAATTTATTAACAAAAATATCAGAAATGAGCGAGAGGCAAGGAGGAAAGTGTTCAAGTGTTCTGTCAGCTTAGAGAACAGGCACCTGTAAAACTCAGAAGATGTCTATGTGGAACAGAGATTGCTGAAACTGCAGCAGGGTGTGCAAAGGCTGTGGGAAGGCAACAGGATGGCGAGGAGGAGGAGGAAGAAGATGAGGAGGAGGAAGGGGGAGCTGATCTGCATCAAGTCTGCGCAGAGATGCAGGAAAAGGCAGCACTGTCCAAAACTGAAGAAATCAGGCAAGTTGCATCAAAGGGACGAGTGGGGCTTTTGGGGCAGTGAGTGCACACAGGATAGACACCCATGATGGCCACATGCAACTTGTGGAGAAGCACTAGTGCAGTGATGGCCACTCTGTGCAGGAGTGGTCAGAACCCAAAAAGGCAAGGGGAAAAAGTAGAAGGAAATGGAAAAAAAAAAGAGGGGAGTTGGAGAAATAGCACAACTGAGTTGGCAGCAGTGAGCAATATAACAGTGGAGGTTGTAAAGACCTCAGGAGGGATGACTGACCTTGAGGAGTTGAAAATTCAGTGAAAAAGGTGGAATAGGGGGGAGGATGAAGACCTTGGGGGAAAGAGAGTGCAGTACTTTTGAGCATACTCTTCATACCTCAAGGAATCGCTTTCATTTTTAGCATGTCCAAATAGTGGAGAAAATTGGCATTTTCATCACAATGTACCTCTTCCTATAGATTTATAAACCATTTTTTTTTCCACTCAGAAAGACTGTCTCTCAATATCAGTTGAAACTCTCTTAAAGTCTACAGTGACATACAGCACACCATCTACAGGTAACTAAAGGAGGAGCAGAAAACCTAGCACCCCGGCGAAAGGAGAAGACTGTCACAAAAGGAACAGGTCATCTGTCCTTCCCATTTGGTACAGATGAACAACTGCATGACTCACAGTTAACAAACTGTTGGCTTCCTGATGGGCATGCAAAACTTCTTTGAAAATAACATATATGCAGCCCATTAGATCTTTCCAAAACCTGTGGCAAAGCAATTAGAAAGAAAATTGGCACATTATTGATTGCAAACTTGGCAAGGTCTTATGCAGTTGCTTGCTATGATTATGCTGCTCCCTTTCTCTCCACTAATTTTCCACTTGAGTAATCAAGAAGTCAGTTTGGTTTAAAGACAGAGGGTGTTTGACAACTTTGTTACCCAGTTGTTGTGCTCAGGAATTCAAATGTGTATCTGATGTGGGAGGGGAAGATGTTTCCTGATACTCTCTTGCTAGAAAAACTGAGGTGTCTTCTTGCCACTGACTTGGTGCTGACTCCACAGGACATGCTGTGGTCAAGGTGATGGGCACGACAGTGAGCTGCCCCTATTTCGTTACTTGGCAAAACCATGCTTCTTCCCACACTGTTAAAACAGAAAGGATGAGTAAACAGTTTCCAGGCTGATTTTGGCGATGACTACTGTAAATGAGCAGGCAATCTGCAAAGGGTACAGTAGTTACTACCCTTTAATTGAGCTTTCATGTTGCTGCTAACCACGGCAATGGTTGATGCTACAAAACATACAGCACCTAGACTGCTACATAAAACACAAACTGCTATTATTAAGCAAAGTAAAAGACAAGCAGCATTTCTTCATCCCAATTACAGGGAAAAAAATGCTGAATATATTAGGAAAACTTTAGTGAGTTTCAACCCAGCTGATGTATGATGAAAATGTACTTCTGGGCACAATGATCACTACCAGAGTTCCTCTCAAATGATAGTGCTTAAGAATGTGGTGACATTTAATTGTAACTTCTCAAGATTGCATTTCCAAGACGTTCAGTATAATGAGGGAACCCTTGGCCCAGCAACCTACAAGCCACTGTTCTCTGATGATTTGATCAGCTATGAAATGACAACCAGAACTGGGTTTGTGATAAACTCATGGTTCACCACCCCAGAAGGACCCTGGTATACCTCCCTACTGGCTAAAGTTTGAGGAAACAGGAACATAGGCTTTTACAGGAAACGGGAACATAGGCTCAAGATTTTGAGGCAGTAAATGCCTAGATCCAAACTGCAGGAGATTTTTCAACAATACTTCATTGGTGCCCACCACCCCCAGAAAAAATATGTCTAGAGACTATGTGTTTGATACTGAGAGATAGGAAATATTTCTGGCAGCTGCTGATGACCTGCAATTAGTTATTTCATTTTACTTCAGCATTACTGGCAGGAAATTCTTCAGGAGACAGCACTGAATAATGTGTGTTTGGACATGAAGGTAATGCAAAATAAAGGTTTTGATAAGATTAGTCCTTGGTCCACAGGCTTCGCTAAACTCTGTGGTGAGTTGCAGCAACCCAAAAGCCAGCAGGGACAGGGAGGGGTGGATAAAGTGGACAGAAATGGGCTGTTAGTACTTTTTCCTGGCAAGGACGAAATCTCCTCAATAGAATCATAAAATCATAGAATTGCCTGGGTTGGACAGGACCTTTCAGATCATCTAATCTAACCATCAACCTAACACTGACAAAACCACCACTAAACCATATCTCTAAGCACTATGTCTACCCGATTACGGTCTACTCAATGACCCCCTCTGACTGATCACCAGGGTCCCTTGGATGACCCTATGCAAAAAGGCATCCCAGCAACACACCCAGCACTGCAACTATTTGTGCACAGGGGTCCAAGGACCACACAGGAGCCAATATGCAGCAAAAGCTCTAACTGTGCCCAGTGCAGCTCTCCACTTTGCAGCTCTGGCTGCCTCACTCTAATGAACCTCTCCTCCTGGTACATGCTATGAAATAAACAGATGCAACTAAAGGTGCCCAACCCCTCTAGATCCAAGAGATGTGATGTCAGGGAGTAACAGTATGGGCAATTGCTCTCTAGTGGTTACATCTTCCCAACCCATACCTCTTTACTAGGCATTAAAGACTGACACATCAAGTGGATAAAATAGCAATTCAGGACAGGGATGCAGTGGGTTCCCATGGCTGCTTTATCAGTGTTATTTTCTCCTTTTACACTGGTTTATGTTAATTCACAGTCAGCAGAACATGCATCATGTGCCACTCCAAGGAAAGCCAACACTTGGAGAGTCACTGCTTCTCCCATCACATCATCTCTATGACATCCATAACCACTTCCTGGGCCAGCCTATGGAAATAGAGGCAAGACAAATTCAATCCCTACAGGTCCGCATCACGTCTGTCCCACTTCATAACCCCCCTCAAAATAAACCCTGTCTTTCTTTCAGTTCTACAGACTAATTCAGCAGCAGGGGGAGGCTTGTAATGCTGCAATATATTCTCAGAGAACAATGTCCACGTAGAGTTTATTAGTCAGGCATTGCACAAGGGAGGTCTCGCTCTGCAGCTGTATCAAAAGAAGAGATATGGCTTGTATGTGCCTTTGTATGGGACAGCATAGCAGTGTTTGAAGAAGCCTGTGTTCTCTCTCAATAGTACTAACAGCTTATTCAAGCCAGGATACATGACAGAGAGCATCAACAAACAGAGGATGAGAACCCACTAGTTCTGTACTGGAATACAGAATTTTGCTGTGTTTGTTGGATTTTTTTCAGTTTTCTGATAGATGTTGTTCCACTAATGTCGCCAGTGATATTGTTAGAAGAAAAGAAGGGAACCAACAAAACAATCATGTATACAACAGGCAAAGAATAATAGCTTCTACCTGACAGTCAAAACAACTCTTTAAAGCACATGGTGAGAAAACCAAGGCTGAAGCAAATAAAGCACTTTCCCTCAGAGATGACTAAACAGAACTGTGCTGCAGGTAGAGTTAAGAAATGGGGTTTTGAAGCACAGCTGTCAACACTTGAAATTCTGCTGTTCCCCAGGGCCCACATGCTTGCATCCTCCCACAATGTTTGGACACTGCACATTCGCTTCAGATTAAGCTGTTTCATGGTAGCTGTGATTAGTTACACAGCAAGTCTGAAAGTTTCTTTAATGGCTTTTGGTTTGCTAAGAGATTGTCTTAATATTGACATACCCTAGCAAGGATTTTATTTTGAAAAAAACAAGTCTTTGTTTTACTGGTGAGGATTCTAACAGAGAAACATGGTATAAGAGTTAGACTCCGGTCCTGAAACAAGTTAGGCATTGCTTAATTTTCTCACAGTTAATACTTCTAACCCCTTGGCAGTTATTTCAATTTCTGCTCTAAAAAAAAACCAAACCAAACTTGGACATGAATGATTCATTTTTGTGTTGAAGGGATATTATTTTTTAACACCACTAGTGAAGACAATTATATAGTTGTACCATATGAGAAAACTGAAGTAACAGACCTGAAATATTAAGCCAAATTAACACAGTCACAATTACTTGCATATATTGCTTTTGGCAACAATAACAGTTAATGACTGTTACTTCCTACCATATTTTCTGTTGAGCAGGAGAGCATCATTTTTGATATTATATTACCTCAGTCTTCACTGACAAAATGGATTTTTAATTTTTCTTAACCATATTATTGGTCTTTGACCTAGATTTGAAAGAGTATCAAGTCATTTCCTATTTCACTTTTTCTGGCAATATTTACTCATTAAATCATACTAAATGCTATGACTTGATTTTGGTTAACATTCCTTTCAGAATAAATTGTTATTACTGAAATACTCAATTTACTGTAGATTAAAATAGTACTGCTTCTGAGAAGGGTAATTTTTAAAAATCTATCAGAAATCACAAATAGTAACTTGATTGCTTTGCAATTGGTTCTTAGTTCTGAATGATCGTGACCTTATAGGCTTTCTACTTCATTCCAGAAAATAGGAGTCTGATGAGAATAGCATAATGAAAATTCTTTTGAGTCTGAGAGATAAAAATTTATCAATTTTTGTGATTGTCACAAAACTATTAGTTTCTTTGAATTTCTGAGAAATTAATTTTAAGAGAAAGCACTCCTCTACCTCTAAAAGTGTTCCACAATATTAAATTCATGTTTTTTTCCCTTCTATAAAAATTCAGCCAGTAGGAAGGCTTCCCCAGCTTTCTCTCCCTTAAGATCTAGTACTGTATTTTGTAACTCTTCCATTATATCTCTTACTACTCATAACCTAAAGAGGAAGAATAAAAGATTTTTCACAAATATCATGGTTTAGACCCCATTGGCCAATGAGAGAACAACAGATGTCCTCCCCAACCTTTTGCTCCGAGGAGAGTGAGAAGATACCTGAAGTTTTACAAGTTTAGAAGGAACTAAACTACTTTAAAGAAACAGTAATAATAAAATAAAAAGGAAATAATGAACTAGGTACAACATATACCATATCGAGTTCCCAGAATGACATCACCGCCAGGCACTGGGGAAGTTCCAGACTAGACTCAGCAAAGGATAGGAACTGGATCCCAGATCTAGAGTTAGGATGTAGAGATTGGGATCAGAGGCAGATAAGCAAATGAAGTCCCCTTCAGACACCAGCCATGGAAGGAAGAGGCTGACCCATTAATCCCTCAGCTTTTATATAGAGCATGGGGGCCGGTCAATTTTGGGTCACCTGCTCTGGCTACTCCTCCTTGCAGGTGAGACCTATCTGTGCTTTTCCTTCTCCATCCCTCAGACAGGGCAAATATCAAAATTAGGTGACTTTGCTTGTTACAGCAACAAGTATAAGCAAGAGCCTCTCTTGCATGCCATTCCTTGTCATTAACTATAAACACGTCTCATCACTCCAAGAATGAACAGTTTTCTGCACAATATGCTGTTAATTTCAGAGTTAGGAGAGGTTTAGCTAAGAGGTAAAGTTACTGAACAGAAAGTTGGTTCTGTTCTGTCTCAAACCAGGATAGTAAAATGTTCCATTCAGAGCATAAAAGCTGCACTTAAGCTGGAACTTAATATTATATTGGACACATAAATTCAAATTCTGTCAGTTGATATAAGCATGTCTAAACATAGTTGAATGGGGGAAACAAGAAACTATCTTCTGTATACACCACAAATTCTTAGATGGTATTTGTTTTGTTTTATGACTGTGGTTTGCTGTTGGAATCCCGATATGTGCTATTAAAAGGGATCAGTTTTCTAAAATTTCAGAGTTGGTTGTGCAAGAATACCACATAAAGCTGCTAAGTAGAATAGAAATAACAGAGATGTCAAATGGGCTTTTAGCCTTGAATAGTTTCTATATGTCATTGTAATCTGTTCTGTTAAAAATCAAATCAGTTCAGACAAATTTATAAGAAGGAGGGTCAGACAACATCTGATAAGGGAGGGAAGACAAAAGAAGAATGTAAGAAGAAAGATGCCAGACAGAATATAAATTTGAGCTGTTTAATTTTTTCCAATAAAATTCTGACAGAAAATAGTTTCTTTGACATAAAAACATAACAGATGCTGGTTTGAAAAATAAATCACACGATTGAAAATATCTTTGAGAAATAAGTTTCAGCACCATATTTATTATTATAGGTTTTATGTGGGTTTTATAAACTTTGGGAGTTCAGAAACATGTTTTGGTTTCCCAGGATTGCATGCTGAAGTAGTACTGTAGGATGAAGTCTCTCTAAATAATTCAATATGCTCCCTGGTAAGCAAGACAGCACACGAAGAAATGCTGTCCATGTTGCTGATGGTTAAGAAGCAGAGAGTATTCCATTTAATGAGTTCTTCACTATTGCAATAAGTTAAAGGTGGTGAAGATGATGATGATGGTAACTGGGACCCAGTTATTTGAGACATTTAGAGGCAGGAACACATATAGGAGATTAATTTTTAGAGAACATTTGTTAAGAAGATTGGATTTCTCTCATCTCTATAGCTGATAATAATCGACAAGTTGAAGGCACCACAATGTGCTTTTAAGACAGGCAGACCCGCTTCTGGAATATTGAACTTGAATTAGTCCTGGTAGCCTGGGCAAAGTTGCTTCACTGGCACACCAGAAAGCTGCTAGCTCAACATCTCAGTTCAGATTCCAGCTGAAAGCTGCTGGAAATGAACATCCTGAGAGCTGTATAGTGCTGGGATTCATGCCCCCTGCTCCTGGGCGACTCAGACCTCATGACCTCCAGTAATGTACTTTATACCTTGTCTCTTCTAGGTTTCAAATAAAGGTAGACAAGGGCTGGTGCTGGTACACCGGGGTTTTCCAACTTTTCTTTTCTGGACAGCCAGCTCAAAACAAGTCAAAGATTCCCAAACAATCTTTGCATCTCTAAATTAACATGCATTGTAAGTGGTCTGTATTGTCAGTCAAGGGATGTGCTTCTGGAAAAAAAAAACTGAAAAGCAACTCTCAAGCAGCCCCTTCATCATCATGAGCAGCTCAAGCCCAATGTGAGGGGGACAGAGGACAAGGGGTGCAAGTTGCATTCCTCCAAATCATTTTCAGGAATCTACAACAGACCAAATCAATAAATCCCTGCTCTTTTTAATTTAAGCCCAGAGTATTTTCTTTTAAACTCAAGAAAATTATTTTCTGTTTCTAAACAATTACTTACTTTGAAAAATGTATTCACAGACCAAATAATTTTTAATTCTTTTTGTTTTAAGTGCTTGAGGTTGAAACAAGGAAAGATTGATCCCCATTGGTTGAAAAAGCACCATAATTCATACATACTGTAGCTGGAAAATAATATTTGCTGACTAAAAACCATCCAACCCCACAAAAGTTCTCACTGTTGAAATAAGGGAGCAGCAAACTGAGGAGAGGGCAACTTCTGAGACAAGGCAAGTTGCAAGTACTGCATATGCAATAGGATGCCTGCCGCGGCCAGGAGCAGTCGAGCCCGACGCCATCAATCAGGAAGCCATCAATCCGCCATTCCAGCCAGCACCCGAATCCGGAAGCACACCCAGGAAGCACTCCTCTCAGCAAGCACTCACAGTCGGGAAGCACACATAGTCGGGAAGCACCCCCCAGGCAGCACACATATCGTTCTACAGTTACAGGTCCTCATTCGCTAAGCACTACATTTCGGATAGGGAGAGGGATATTGTCCACGAGCTTTCCACACACTTTCCACAGGCTTAAAGTTGCCCCATGATTGGCTACAACATTTGTGTCATTTGCTGTTTCCCACACTTTGTTTCGCCTTCACTATACTTCGTTTCGCTTACTTCCACTTATTTGCATATGTGCCCTCCCAGCAACCCCCTCTTAAAGGGCCTGCTCTCAACAGATGCCAGTCAGGCATCTTCTTAAGAGAAAAAGCTTCATATTCTGGTTTGAATGTATATGTACAGAGGTCCTGCTCTGAAGAAACAAACTAAGTGTAGTGTTTAAAGCATTTGTCCATGACTAGGAGGCACTGATGAAGTTGGAATTGGAGTTATTCAAGGGTTGAAGCCTCACCCTTTCCATTTCAGACATGGGTTTGAGGATACTGTAGCATGGTTAGGAGCCTGAGGGACTGATCCAGAAATTATCCAAGTGAGCAGAAGTCTCCCCAATGATTTAAAGGGGTTTATATGAGTCCCCAGGTCATAAAGACAACAGATGATGTCCAGACTCCAGAGCAAATGTGTGCATGTGTTTGTGGTGGAGAAGCAGCACACATCCAGATTCTGCTGTAAAATTTCCAGGAGAAGCAGCTGGTGAGCCAGCCGACATGGCTTTAGACTCTTCTGGATATTAAATCCTGTATAAAATATAGAGCTACTAAGAAGGAGGAACTGTTATCACAGTAGAGTCGTAAGCATCTGCCACTTGAATGGTACTTTTAGTTCCAGGTATAGTAACACCACAGCACTAATTCTGGGTTTTAATTATTGGCACAGGGTTTTCCTCTGCCTCCCCCCAAGTGCAAGTGCTGCTCCAGAGTTGCAAAGCAGAGACAAGCCAAATATTCTCCACCTGAACATGCAATTTAGCCTAATAAATCGTTAGATAATATACAATAGCATCCCTAAGCTATATATGATGAAAAGGAAAAAGCGAATTCAGACCACATCAAAGTTTAAACACAAAACTTATTTTCTATCTTTTTTTGCATCCTTCATTTCCATATTGTTCTGTGGTTCAAGTTAATGATTTTGTTTAGGCATTATTTTGTTAAAAAAATATTAGATGTAAAAGAAAGTACAAAACTTCTACTTGTTCATAAATTTGATGAAAGTATGGCTTAATATTCCTAGCCATATCTTACTCATTGCCAAATTTTCCCTTAAAGTATGGACTATTGAAAAATTATGCTCCCAGAGAAGCTAAGTGCGCCACCTCTAGTTATTGCATTTACTGACTGATATGTTGTTCTGAACTTCTGTAGAAAAACAGATTTGTCTCATTTAGAGAACAGAAAAGAGGACACTTACTCTTAAAAGAATAATTTTCTTTCTGCTCTTTGCAAGAATGAAAGAGTTGGTTAAGGAGCTCTGTTTCTTCTCAGAGATAAACAACTTTGTTTTGCTCATCTTCTAGCAAGAACATCGTGGGTAACTTTCTTTTCAAAGGCTCTCCATTTCTGTCTTAAAATCTTTGTACCAAAATGTCAGACTTCTACAGCATCTCCAAATTATCAATGGGAAAGTGCCCAAGAATGTTTTCTGTTGTTAAAAGCTCCTGTCTGATATGAATAAAAAAAGATGAACAGCCGAATTTCAAAACTGATTACAGAGTCCCTTTTCACCTTTAATCACACCATCCTTTCCCAAAAGCACCAAAGTCCCACTGAGAAGACTCTTATGAGACAATAGACAGGATCCTGAATGTCACTGTTTGACGCATATGATTATGCATCCTGTACCATCAAAAAAAAATAATCTCACTTTAGCTAACATATTTTTACCTCAGATCTTTGTTGAAACAAGTGATTTTGAGCTCCCTAGGTTAAATTTCATGCCAGTGTATATAGAATGAACTCAGGGATTCAAGTGTCTCAGAAATGTTTCATCTTTAGCTTACTTCCACAAATCCACACTAAGTTTTCCCATTACTTATGGTTTCTCCTTGGTGGGTTATGATCTAGTGATCCCAGTCCTTAGTAAAAAAGATGAAAGTCCTCTATACCCTGCAACTACTTTTTGCCACAGAAAGACCAAAGAAGAAAGAGATTGGCAGTCTTCCTGGCCCAAGAAACTTCCTCTGTGAAGCCAGGACTAAAAGCTATGGATATTGCCATGCACAGATTCCCATTTTTTGCCACCTCTATGATTGCAACTTTTGCAGTTCCCATGCCTGTTATCTGACAACTTTAATGAATAAATGCATAATTAAAAGAGTACAATGCTATTGTGTGTCTTAGCAGTTAGCCAATGCAAAATGCAGAAGGAATGCTGTTCACTGAGCTATAATGAGTTTAAATTCATGTAATCTATTTGCTTCCCTTATTCTTCTTAGTTTGTTCTGCTATCAAGGGGAGATCAAATTAAATGGCAGTTTCAAATAGTATTTTGCAAATGTCTTTGCTATTAGCAACTACTTGCCAATGTGTTAGAACAGTTTGTGGTTTGGGCTGTTTGTGTACCATTTGCTTCAATTATTCATTTTTTAAACATCTGCTGGGGCCCACACTATTGTTTTTCCCCTCCAGAAAGTATAATTGCAATTTTAAAACCAGGGACTAGTGAATAATGGATTTTCACTGAAAATTTTCAAATGAATAAACATGAGAACTGAAATCTGTGAAGTTTTCAAAATTCTCAAAGATATTTCTGAATACAGTGGGCGAAATATGAGTAGTTCAACTTCTACTTTTTTGCAGCTTTAGTTCATGAAGATGTTCCTGAATCAGTTTGTTCCTGTCAGAGCACCTCTATCGAATGAAAGAGACAAATATTTGGGCAGGAAGTGTGTCTGTTAATAAGTCAAAGGAGCTGTACAGTCGAAAGTCAAAGTCATACAGCCTACAGACAGAGGTCATCTAAAGAAAAGTATGCACAAGTTACAATTGTTTTGGCAAAATCATACCAGGATGAATCAGATCATGATGTTATTTACCAAGGAACAGAATCCTGGATGTAAGAGAATTAGTAGTCAATATTAACCTAATAGACATGGAAAGGGTTATTGGATGCATGCTCTGAGACTCTTAGATATTCTTCCTCATCATTTAACAGAGCTTGAACAATATAGTCATAGGGAAAAATCATTTTGTATACAGAATGATGGACACAGGAGGATACATTTTACTGCAGAACACATAATTTTCTCTTTTATTGCCTCCTACCTTCCCAAATTCATACATTTTCAGAGGCATAAATAAAAGTTGAAATATAATTTCTAAAACCAGCCAGCAGGCAACACCTTAATGTAGGAAATATAGTATACTCCTACTTGTGAAAATTTTTGTTTAGTTCTCAGTTATGTTAGTCATCATTACCATCATCAATACTTGGTTCTACTATATAGAATCTTGAACACGAGCTAATTTTAACAAAGAGAAGACACTTAAGAAGACAACTATATGATAAGACATAATTTTCAATGGTTCAGAGGACACTCTTGTACTGCAGGTCTAAATAAAGTGCTTGTTAACATGAAATAACAAAGCTAAGCTAGGCACAAAATGATGCACAATCCAACCTCTCCATAAGTTAATAGCTGCCTTTGTAAGTTTTTAGATACCAAAATTAAAATAGAAGCTTGCCTTTTATATCAAAGAATTCAAGTGTAGTTTGTGCTATTTGCACTTAATGCAGTCATTTTGAAGAAAGAATAAACACACCATGATATATCTCTTCTTAACAAGGCAGAACACCTTGTTTCTTGAACGCTGTTTATCTTCTTACAAGTTGAACATGTCTGTAATTCTCCATAATTGATCTTGCAATGAAACAAGGAAACAAATTTGACCCTGAAAATTTCTGATTATGAGGAGGTGGCTGAAAAGTTTCCCAGCTGTGTTATATATATTAATATTACCTTTTGTTGAGTGCTCAAAAGCAATTTACCCCCTTCTTGAACCTGTTTGAAAGCAATGAATTTACAGTGGTATCAATAGCCTCTTCAAGGATTACTCTACAAAGATTCCTAGCAATTTTTGTAAACATTTTTTGCAGAAATAAAAGCCCAACATTCTCATCAGCAGGTAAACCCAAGTCTTCGTGGTGAGGAGAGGTTGGGGTCACGCTGCTTGAGAGCTGCATGATGGCACATGAGATGCACAAGAATAACTAGCAGAGCTTCAGAAACTGGAGAACAATTTTAATTACTGCAGTTTTGCTGCTGATAATTTTGTTTTCCCCAAAATATGAGTAAAAGAGACATGATTGTATATTGGTTATAAAAGTGTGAGAAATTGCTGAGATGAATAGTCATGTTAATTCAGAAAATGTCCACTTTACGCTTCCAGGAGGAACATAAAACACTAGTGCTCTGCAGGTGACAGTTGATGCCTACAGGGATAAAAGAGAAAATCTAGTAAGAGGAGCTGGGGTTGACGTCCCTTTCTCAGAAAAATTGCATTCATGGATGGGAAAACAAAAGCAACGAGGTGCCCCAGACTTAGTGGAATTTCATACCCTTACCACAAAATGCTTTATGCCTTCCTGACTCCATAGAAACACAAGAGCCAGTAGTACCGAAGAAGAAAAGAGTAGTACCCAAAAGGAAAAGAATTGTGAATGAATCAAGACTGGATTACAAAACAAACATGTAGACAGACCATCAGTCCAGGATGGCGAGGTGAAAAAGTAAATGTCACCTTAGCAGCCTGCGATAATCTCATGAAAAATAGGTGTTCGCTGTAAGGGAGAAAATGACAATCAGATTAATATTGAATCAAGGTGGTTTTACTCAGGTTCTCAGTGCAGGCAAACAATTTGCCAAGAGATGTGAATATATAAAACATTTCTTCCTACAGTGGCCTGCACATTCTAACCATCAGTGACATATCAGCATGTCAATGAGAGAAATAGGCATAGGAACTGATGCTGATTACATTTTATTCTGGTATCTGGAAAGCAGTAATCCAGCAGGGTTGTTGCATATTTTATCACTGCTTAATTTGGTTTTCTAATCTGATTTTGTAAATGATAGAAGAGGGAGGAAGACAAAAATTTATGATTAATATTCAGCAGAAACTTTAGGAAGTTTTTCTCCAATTCAAGTTTTGCATTTTCTTTTGTTCTTTCAAGTTTTGACCGTTGGACTTTGTTCTCGACTTTCCATTTGCCTCACAGGCATTTGGTGGCTTGCTGAGAAATTCACTTTTCCCTTTTGTGCACTCAATGTTAGACTCACAGGCTAGGTTTTGTTTCAGTCTGAAAAACAGCCCAGAGGAATATATAATTTCAGTGCTGCAGTAGTTGAGACTGAAGCAAAGTTTCTTATTCCTTTGAGATGTGGCACACCCGCTTCATGACAAATGCTAGATCCACGGAATATCCGGGTGATAACCAGGAGAGGAGCTCGGTCATGTCAAAGCCCACACGCAAGCTGCCAGTCTATAAATTCAAAGTACAGCTTCATCATTGGCATGAGGGGCTTTGAAATGTAAATCACAGAAATTTCCTAAACTTTAGGCATAGATTTTCGTTGCATATTTTCTTTCCTGATCTTTGGCTGTATTTCAGTATTACATTCTAGCACTGATTATGCATTCACATCTGGATGTGTTGTGCATACACTGCTTTTATAAAGTCTTTATGCATTTGTGTTAACATTTTCTTCTTTTAAATTCTCAGCAATTTTAAACCCTGTTGTTCCCCTCTAATTATTCCCGTACTAGTTGTATGGATGGTCTCATGTATAACTTAGCTGCAGTAGGTTTTCATTTAAGTTGAACAGGAAGAAATATTTGGATGGAATAAAAATAAGTGTCTAAATAAGGTACTGCAATGCAACAAAGCAAATATTATTAATTATAAATATATAATAAGGTATTCCTAAAGTAATTAAATAGCCATATTTTAAAGCCACCAAAGAATCACTTTTGATTTTTTAGTATGATTCTCTGAGATAGGTCATGAATTTTTGTCCATCAGTTTCCAATCCTATCCCAAGAATTGCAAAATCAAGTCCAAAATAGACTGTTAGTGATCAACCTACCACTGGTATTTAAGGAAAGCTAAGAAACTATGGAACCTGTAGCACAGAGCCTTAGGTTTGAAAAAAATCACCTCTACCATTTTTCATTTAAATACGTATTTGAAGATAAAACATATGTTGTAGACTCCAGTTCAGGACAGTATCTCTGTTCAGAACAGCATCTGAACCTCTGTGTAGACTGATACAATGATGATTTATGCCTAGTCCTTATCTGAAAAGTACCTATTTAATTCTGTTCATGTAGGATTTTAGTTAGCATGTCCTTACATGCTTACATCAGGCTTGACAAATCACAGTTTTTCAACCCACTTGTAGCACTCTGCACCTAAAGGAAAGCTCCTGCATATATCTTCTCTTGGGAGTAATATTTGGAGTTGGGAAGTGTAACATTTAGTCTGGGCAATAGCTTTCTCAGAGACACTAATTGATTGCCTTTGGCGGGGAAATGCTGTGCTTCAAATGGGTAAATATATAAAACTAGCAGTTGATTGAAATACTGGTGGATTTTCTATAGTATCTAACTTGCAGCATTTTAAACAAATCAGTTCAATATTTCCAGCTCATAAACAAAGAAACAGTCCTGGAACCACGTAGGTCCCTAGCAGTGTATATATAGCCAAGCTGGGGGATTCTACCAGGCACCAATGCATACCTCATCCCTCCAGACACATTTGTTTTCTGCCCCCGAAACACACACTGGGGAATAATATATTCCTCACTGCCGCAGCTCTGTGTTTGGTCCATGACAGGCTTCAGGACCTTGGCTGCATTCAGTGGCTGCTGGAGGACCTGGGAAGAGTCCACCAGTTCCCACATCCTGATGCAAGGTTGAGGCAGAGGCTGCTCTAGCTCACGTACCTCTTCTCTGAGGACAAATGCACAAAACAGGGGAGCCAGAAACCCTGCCTTGGAGTTGGAGACTGATTTTACTTCTTTTGCATTACAGAAGCCAAATTGAGCAAGGAAACTACCCCAGCATTAGAATTAACTTGTTACAGGAATGCTATAGTAGGATATTGGAAATAAAGAAAAGTGCTAATTTTTACAGCATCTGACAGTCAAACTCCATTGACAAACAATCACCTTGTTTGAAGCGAGTAACTACATTTTTGTCATCAAAGTGGGGCAAATTTACCTGCTTGGTTCTTCACAAATCTGGGCAGTGATTCCATTGGCTTATTTGAAATGTTTGAAAATAAATACAGAAAGTCAAATTTAATATGAGTACATGCTAATGCAAATTCTTCATTATCCTACATACTCATGGTAAGAACCTTTTCCAGACTATAAATTAATGAAGAATTCAACCTGCAGAGGCCAGGAAAAAAGTGCATTATGTGTACTTAGCATCCTGTTTAACTTTGCATCTGCTCATGTCATACAGCACAAGTCAGCTCATAAAATATTTTGGGGTTTTTTTTATATGCATGGAGCAGGGAATGTCATTCTAAATAAACAAAAATGTCTACCAGAATCTTAGAAACTGCTATGCTGATATGTAATCCTGGAGTCACAGTTTTTTTCCTCTCTTTAAACTCAGTTCTTATATATGCTGATTTCAAATGTCTACAAGCCTAATCTGAATAATAGGAGTGTTCTCTGAATAATAAGACTGTTCTCATATGGAATTTCAAATAATACTAACACCAGCAGTTGTATTAAAAAAATAATAAAGGAAAACAAGAGCATTATTTACAGTATCTTCACACTGTTTGCAGAAACATTTGTGGTGTAATGGAGGCTAATAACTTGAATTTATTTTCATAAGTCATTATAGATGACCTATATAAACTTGAAACAGAATTTCCCATTTATCCTTTGTCTCTGAGGATAAGTAGACAAATATAACCACCTAGGAAAGGTGGGTGCTTTTCTGTACCACTATAACGAGGCATTTAAGTGCCATAAAACTGTGTACAGGAAGACAGTAGAAGCTGTGTCATTTCCCATTACAATTGGATAGAGATGAAGAAGGCTTCTGTATTCATGATTATGCTATACAGAATAAATGATGAAGCAGGGAACATCTAATTTCTTCCGCAGCCTGGCAGAAGAGGAAGACTGAATATTGGAAAATTTGTATATTTTTCATGCAATCATAACTTTCTGATAAAGTTCTGGCAATACAGATGCATAAAGGCTGGGTGTCACTCAGACCCTGCAGACAAAGAGGCATGTGACTTGGGCAGACTTTTCTATAGACATTTCTATAGCTGCATTTCCTAAGCCCAGGCATCCAACAGGGCTGTCTTCCTCCAGCTGAAAGATCCACCAAGTATCAACGTGGAGGAAGAGACCTAACTGGGATTGTGGGGGCTCAATAACAGAGGAGTTCTTTCAGATCAGATCAGCTACGGTAACTAATTCCACCCAGTGCAGAAGGCAACTGAAGGAGGATTAAACTAAACCATACCTCAGTGTTTTTGACAAGTGTGAGGAGCATAGGCAAGTATGGATTCTGCAGCCTGATTGCAGAATAAAAGCATTATGAGCTGCTCTACTGAGATTGTGTGCTCAAACGTTTAAAGAGCTTCACTGTTTATCTTGAAACTCTTGATTAATAGCTTAATTACTGTGTCAGAATAACTTTCTAAGAAGAAAGCTTAGAAGAAGGCTTCTATTATCTAGTAGAACAAGAAATGATGATGAGAAGATTTCCTACTATGCTTTTAGCCTATTATTAGGAATATGCTAGAATCATCAATAGTGATGTAGAATAAGCAGAAGTATCTGTTAAACTTTTCTAGTTGGTGGTTGATGCAATAAAGATCATTAATTCCTCTCTTTTGCTGATAATGATACTAATCAAAGATTATATTAAGCCAAAACAATAAATGTTAGACATTTTAAAATAGTAGATACAAACGATTTGCATTTAGGATCTTCAAAAAAGCTTAAGAACTCTCTAAGTAATTTACACTGATTTAAAATATCCTTTAGAAATTTTAAAAATTAAATTGCTATGAAATTTAGAAGTGGACTGAATGACACAGTCAGTTCCAGGCTTGTCAATCTGAGACCAATCTGAATCAGATATAGAACATGTTAGTCTAAAAATAAAAGACTGAAAAGAGTAGAACAAATAACACAAATGTCCAGAAAATATGTCTCATCAGCCTACATTGACATCACTACTATAAGTTCAGTAGATACAAGTGAAACAATTCCCTAGAATTGTGTAAGGCACTTTAATAGGTAGAAAATGATGTTTTGAGCAGTAGAACAAGAAAGATTGAAGGCATAAAGAAGGAAGGGAATAACATGACCCCACTTGCACAATAGAGAACATGATCTGCAGAGCTATCCTGAAATGAACCCACAGGTGACAACTGGCATTCAACTGGCAAAAAGGACTACTACATTCTTCCACTGAAGTATGTTGTTGGAGCTGCCATATTTACTATTGTGGAAACTGTTACTATTACCCCCAGTTCAAGAAAGATGTTGAAGGTGTAGGAAAGCACTGGAGAAGAAAATAGGAATAAATTAGGCTATGGAAAGCACGTTTTATGGAAATACGTAAGTACCTGATTCAGTTGATGAGCGCTTCTTCAACTTAGTTTGACTATAAAAACCTAATGACTCATACCAACTTCATTCTAAGAAAAAAGGATAATAGCGGTCAATAGGGATAAACTAGCTGGAAGTTTGGGTTTTTTCTTAGATGATCATTACTGCAAATCTATATAGAATTGCTTAGTCTAAAGCCTACTGCGGGACATTAGTCTTCAGTTCAGACCTCTGTGAAATAAGATGACCATAATCACAAGAAAAATATATAAAAGTGTAGTAAAGGAAAACACTCCTAGCATATCTGAACTGATATTTTTCAAGGATGCTGAAGGGTTGGGGGGGTTTTAACAAATTGAGATTAACATACTTCAGCATTTTCAGTTTTCTTTCTGAGTCTTAAATCATATTGTTCTTGCTGCAGATGGGTGACACAAATGAGTGCAAAGTTTTGCCTGTGTGCTACCAAAACAAACTTGAAAGTATGACCTCCAATTTCTTGGTCAGATAAAGCAGCATCACAATTTGCTAACAGGAATAGGAATGCCATGTTGTGTCAGAAAGCTTAAGAAAAAGAGGACAGAAGACTAAAAATTAAATTTTTTACCAAATGAAATTCTTATTCTGTTTTGAGGAGAGGGCTGGGAAAACTTAATCTTAGTAAAAGGTAAGCAGAGATTTTCCTTCAAGTACCCTGTGTTTAGTCATGTATATAACCTAACCTTACCTTTGAATTAATATGCAGCACTTTCTGATTAGTTCTAGCTCCTTTTAAAGGTTTTACAGTCATACCGGGTGCTAATATGCTAAACTGATACAGTCACATCTGAATTGATAGTACTAAGAGGAATATATGGAAGTATCTAAAACATGGCCCCTGCTTGGACTAATCACATGAATATTGCAGGCATTATTCTGCTCAGGGAAACAGAAAATTCATTGCTAATTGTTCATAAAAGGTTTATTTAGCTGGAATTTATGTTTCTTTAAGTGACACTTCCAGACAGAGAATGTCTAAGCTCTCATTAAGTGCATTTTATTAATAATTAGTTACTACATATCAATTAATTTGTCAAAGATGACTACATTCCCTTCACCCTATCCTTTTTGTATAACAAAAATGTCTGCATAAACTTGTTTTTGTATTCTGTTCTGAAAAGTGGTTCTTAGGAAATAGGTAAAGAATAAATTATTAAAAAATCCAGAGTTTGTTCACTAATACTGAGCCGACTTGTTAATGCCAGACTGAATAGAGAAAATGTAGCAGAAAGAAATTGATTACCCTGATTTTAGACCCTTTGTGGCCTCAAATTAAAATGCCTGAAATGGGGTCGTGCTTCTCACTATGCTGCTATTCCTGCTGCAGTAAGCACTTGTGCAGCAAACTTAACTGAGGGAAAATGAGATCTCATTCTGAACCATTTTATATCATAGCATAACTGGGAAAACCAAAGAGGGGGAAAGGAGATTTGTTCCATTAAGAACTAGTGTAAATCTGTTTCACCACAAAAAGTCAAGACTTTCCCTGAGCACAAGAGACCTTCAAGTTGTTAACTTCTTTCTGTGAATATATATACGAGGTCTATAAAGTAGCTGTGTAAAAAAAACATGTAAAAAACACCCCATGGGGGGTGATTTACCAAGATGGGGACTTCAGTGAAAAGCTGCACCTTTTCATTTCGATGAAAAGCAGCACCCTACCTGATAGAGGAGCGATAGTGTGCTCTACCTGTGGATGGAAAGCAAGAAATCTAATTATCTTTTAAGCCTGCCAGTAGCTTCAGGCAAGCCTTGAAAGGAGGCCGCTAGTATGGGTGGCCCGTTCTTCCAAGGTGCTTGTTTGTAAATGTCTGCCCTTGGCATACATTGCTGTGAACATAGAAAACTTCATAATTAACTGGGCTCACATCCTATATGATGAATGCACCCAGACTCTGGAGACTGGGGGCAAAGGGAAGAAGAAAAAGCAGTGCTGAATGAAAGGTTTATTTAACTAAAAAAAATCGGGTAGAATAGACAAATAAGAAACAGTGAACACTGGAGACCTGATCCTTGAACCAACTCCAGTTTTGTAAGTCAGAAAATCAGGGTGGTGTCTTTGCTGTTGAAAATATACCATGTTGTGAGCAAACTCCCTTTTCACCCACATTTATTTGATAAAACTCCTGAGAGTGCTATGAGGTAAGAGCTGAAGCCTTCAGCAGCTGGAGACTGAAGTGCTGCTGGCCTCTGTCCTGGCTGCCTCTCCTGTGCCATGTGCTGTGTTAGCACCAGAACCCCACACGCTGGAAGCGTATCCATAGACCTCTGTCCTGCTCCAGACCCTCTGCTGGAAGAGTGTGGCAGATGGTTGGCTTGGCAATGACCTAACCACTCCTTGCACCTGAATGACATTATCTAAAGGGAAAGACAGCATTCTTCAATTCCCATACCTGATTTTTTATTCCTCAAATCTTCTCTGAAACCTCCCTGAGATCAGTTCCTTGTGTTTTGAGGCACAAAGCGAGGCTGAGAACTGCAGGATTTGGTTAGGATGACTGGAAATGTGACAAAATCTGTGGAAATTGCTTTTAAATTACCATTTAGTATGATGCAAGCTAGGCTTCATCTCTCCTTTTCTCTTCTCCTTCCCCACTTACTTATTTTTTGAACACTTGATAATTACCTAAGTGAGGGAATAAAAAGTACAGATTTTTGTGTTTTTCAGTCTGCCAGCATAATAAATGTTCACAGGCTTTTATTTTAATCTTTAACAATAGAAAAACAGATGGCATGAGTTATTCTGTAGTGTCCTGTGCGCTATCAGTATTCTCTAAATGGTATGTACACTAACCTTAACACAATCCCACAGCATGGCAGGGAGGGGAGGGGGAGGATAGTGGCAGTTGTTTGGTATTTTCTTTACAGCCTGGTGGCTATCAGAAAAAGACTTATCGAACTGTGTAGGTTGGAAGAGACCCCTAAGGCCGCATCCTCTATCCACCCACCTGTTAGCAGGGCCTGTTAGAGCAGGTTTCTCTGGACCTCATACAATCAAGGATGGAGGTATATCCAAGGATGGAGATTCCACTGACTCTCTGGATCACCTGCTCCCCTGTTTGGCCATACTTGTAGTGAAAATATTTCCTAATACCTAATGGTAATGCTCATTATTACAGTTTCCATTGATTCCTTCTCATCCTATCACCATGAACCTCCAAGAAGAGTGGGTCTCCTTGCTCCATTTCTCTGCACCCACCCACCACATAGTTGCAGAGAGCAGTAATATCTCCCTCAAGCCTTCTCCCCTTTAGCCTGAAAAAAAAACATTTCTCTCAGCCACTCCATGTAGGCCATATGCTACAACCTCCCCTCCAACATCTCGGTGAACCTCCCCAGCACCTCAGGCATCCCAAAGACAAACATGCAATTCCTTTGCCCAGGTGGTCTAGCCCCTGTTCACATCCCATACAGTCAGGCAGCAAATAATGCTGAACTCTCATATGTAGAACTGACATCCTATATGCCATTTTTTCGCAGTATTTAGTCTCTACAGACATTTTAGGTCACCTTTTGGGAGGCAGTAGGACCTAGAGGCCTGAATCTTTATCTAGTTCAGAAGAAACTAAGGAAAAATACCTGCTTGACTCAAGTTACTCCTCCTTCCAAGGAAGGGGTTAGACAGTCTTCTGTATCTCTCTGTGGTTTCCAACTCCTCATCTTCCCAGATTATTTCCATTCCTTTCCAATGTGTCAATAGTCCATGTCTATTTAAAGAAGAATAAAACTCAAAAGCCTTAAGTTAGCAGTTTGGTCTGATTGGACATCAACAAAACCAAGACAATTCTTGACTTGTTATGATCCCTGTGCATAGGAGTTCAGATACTGCACTTAGATATACCTCCTTGTTACATGGGGCTAAGCTAATCCTTTCTGCTTTGTGCAGAAAACAGCATTAGCTTAATCAAACTGAAGCTCATCTGACGTGCCTAGAAGTCTTAGCTGTCTTCCTGAGAGCTGCACCGTGAATGTGTGCCTTCCAAATCGTGAGAAGTGGTTATTGTAACAGCTGATATAAACCAGAATTTTAATCGAACAAAGGGTTTTCTTTCTCTCCATGTGCAGTTCCTTCCATAATTGTTTTCCATACAAATGCGATGTGAACTTGACCATAATCAATCACAGGCTGTATTTCATGCTTATTCTCTTGGAAACTGCAAAACATGCTGTCCAGAGTTTGTAAATTTAAGTAAAAATTTATTTCAGTTCAAGGGTAAAATTAATAGATCCCTTTCAGGGGAAATGTGGCTTATACTTTGGGTCTTCTTTTTGTTTTCTTACCAGTCACTGAATAACTATTGTTTGCTTTTAACATAAGTGCTGTCTCATGTCAGTGCATCACTAATCTCAAATGATTGGACTTGCTGGGGTTTTATACAAATCGTATAAGGATAGAGGTAGGTACACAGCATATTTGCTACTCTAGTGGTTTCCATTTAAAAAGTCACATTGCCTACAGAGCTGCATTAATTTTCATTCAAAGTCCCCTTTAGTAAAAGAGTATAGTTTGAATTCTTTTAAGTCATGAGTACAAACAGTAAGTCCTTGTATTCCTACATGGCATTTCTGCTACTCTTTTCCTCTGTTTGTATTCTGTAATAGCTTTTGTTTTCTCTATTGCGTCTCCCTAGTAATTTATTTCCTTTATCCTTAAGTGCATCCAAATATTTGATCACAAAACTCAAATAACAGCTCTGCCAATTAGAGGGAGATGATAACTTTGATGTGCCCGACTGCAGATGAAACAAAAACACATGCGGGTACTTACAAGAATGAATATTAAGCAGAAAGACAAATAGCCAAGATTGCAATCTTTTGGTTGTGAAGTCACAACAAATTTAGAGGGATGAAGATGTCACATCCTATGCAGGCAACATGAAACAAAATAAATAAATATAATTAAATGGAGCAAGATTGATAAGCAGAAAAAAATACTAAAAATAATTAGTATTTAATCCAGGAAGTTCTTCCTAAAGGAGGTTTACGTAGGGGGGCTGATGGATAATACTAAATAGTAAAATTGTCAGTGACAATGATCATCTGGAAATACATGCTCAGTATCTGTCAAAACAAATTAGTTGGAAAGTGGGATTTGGAAAGAAAGATTTAGATTGACAACAAAATTTAGCAACCAACCAATGGATAGCATTGAAAAGATTTCATTTAATTTAATTTTGTTTCTTTTCTAGGAAATTATTTGACAATATTTCAAAATAAATAAATAAAAATACATGTATTTAATATTTTAAG
>VZTM01022016.1:0-17285 GCA_013400555.1 Jacana jacana | reverse complement strand
CTCTCCCAGTGTGAGTTCGGCGGGGACGTGGGGGGGGCTCGGCAGCGGCAGCCTTGGTGCCGTCGGGGTGAGTTCAGCGCTCGGAGGAGAGCAGGTGGCGGTTCCGGGTGCTTTCCTCGAGTTTGCCGAGCTCTGGGCTGGACGTGGGAATAAGCTGGGAATAAACTCGGGGTGAGGAGCTGGCTGGAGCTCCAGGGGAGAGTCGGGCAGGCAGCCAGCAGCGACGGGTCTGGTCTGCACAGCCCAGGACGGTCCGTGTCCCCTCTGAAGCACTCCCCGCTTTCTTTACAAGCCTGCCAGCGGCTAACTGCCTCTCGGCAACAAGCAGCTGCTTTATCGGCGAAAGGCACACACTGGCATGCCGGGTTTATTATTTCTCTCTGTTCTGGAGCGTTGCTGAGTTTGCAGGTTGAGTCAGGGGCGGTCAGAAGAGCTTTTCCCCCCTTATCTGCAGGACAAGGTCTAGATTTCTTCCTACGGAGCCAAATGGAAGCGACAAAGTAACACGACTGGAACGGAGAGGTGGTAAAGAAGCCGCTGTGTAGATGTTGGGACCGGAGTGCGTTTGTTTTAATTCTGCTGGTGCCGGTTGGGCAGCTGTGCTGAGAGCAGCGGAGCGCAGCACTGCCGGCAACATCCAGAAGCACAGCGCTTAGCCCCGGAGGGGTTCGCTCTGGCTCCGCTGCTTGTAGGTGGGATGTGCAGGTGATGTCTGCATCCACACGCTTTACCGACTTTATCCAGAGCAATCATTCTTTAGGGTTTGTGTCTTTACAGGGTAGCAGCAGAGGTCACATGTTAAAATAAAGCAAACCTCTTGAACCTGGGTGATGAGAACACTGGGGAAAAAGTGAAATTGCTATACGAATTGGAGGTAATTAGAAATGCTCTCAGTGTGGTGGGTGAATATGAGACCAATCCTGAGCAGGTCTATGCACACAATATCTCTTGTGACTTTGACTTTTCAAAACTAATCTCAGTAACTTCTGAAAGGATTGATGCAATAGATGGATGACAGTCATGTTTGGTTTTTGGTCATCAGTGTAAATAAATTATTTCAAGTGCCAGTTGATACTGGATATTTGCTTGTGCCTTGTGCTGTCAGTCATTGAACTGCCATTCTATTTAAGAAAGTATGAGTGACAAAACCTGACTGTTAATCACAGATGAGACGTGCTTCTGGCTTGCATTGCATTAATTTGAAAGGTGGTCTGTAGTTACTGTTGTGTCAGTCTTTCATTTCACACATGCTCTTTCTTGCATGCAAGTGATTGCAAGACCTTCTGGAAGCAGAGTGAAATTCAAAGTTATTGGCTGGAGGGTTTTTTGTTTGGTTTTTGTTTTTTTTTTTTTTTTTATTTTTATTTTTTATTGGAAGGGCTCACAAGGGACACAAGTGAAAACTTTGAAGACATAGAAGGGATTTTTTTTTTTTTTTTTTTTTAAATGCCCAACAATACTGGAGTGTAGTTTACTCAAGAGTTGTTTGGTAAGTTTTGGATGAGGGTGCATCAGTGGCCATCAGTGTATTGTTTTATTAAGAGAGGGGAACATTGCGATCCTGTTTTAGGTCCAAGCTGTCCTCTTTCATCTTTTTCCTTTCATATAAGCGTGTTCAAGCTGTGCCCTATCAGACTCTATGTGTAACACAAGTCTTGTTAGTGGTGTCTGGGAGTTCAGTAACTTTATGCTTGAATACTTTCTGTATTAGGTGAAAGAAAGAGTCTGCAAACAGCTAGATGACATATTAGTCATCTAATATGTCTGGCAATATTAGTATTGCCAGTATAGTGTGATTTTCTAGCCTTACATCTGTGCGTCACAGTGAGCTTACTATTATTCATGTTGTCTTTCCTAGGGTGGACAGTTACACTGTGAAAAGAAAAACTGTTTTCTTACAAATCTTGAATAGAATTTGTTGTGCTGTGGCACTTTTAGTTGTTGCTGTTAAGAGTCATAGAATAGTTAGAGTTGGAAGGGACCTTAAAGATCGTTAAGTTCCAACCCCCCTGCCATGGGCAGGGACACCTCCCACTAGACCAGATTGCTCAAAGCCCCATCCAGCCTGGCCTTGAACACTCCCGGGGATGGGGCATCCACAGCTTCCCTGTGCAGCCTGTTCCAGTGTCTCACCACTCTGACAGGAAAGAATTTCTAGTATCTAATGTAAACCTCCCCTCTATTCAATGTAAAACCATTGCCCCTTGTGCTATCGCTGCACTCTCTGACAAAGAAGAACCTTGTAGGCTCCCTTCAGATGCAGGAAGGCTGCTGTAAGGTCTCTCTGGAGCATTCTGTTCTCCAGGCTGAACAACCCCAACTCTCTCAGCCTGTCCACATGGGAGAGGTACTTCAGCCCTCTGATAATCTTTGCGGTTACTTAAGCAATAAAATAAATCGGTATAACTTGTTGTGTTGACTTTTCTTCTTCTCTCCAGGCTTCATACTGAAGCTATGAACATTTCTTATTTTTGAACTTGCCACCTGAATATGTGTCCCAAAGCACACATATGTGTTGAGTACGTTTGCAAAAAATAATTTGGTTGTAGTTACTGTGAATCTTTAAACACATTTTGAAGGGGAGGTTGTTTCTTTTCTGATTATTCAAAAAAAGAACCCCAGAACAAAACAAAACAAAAAAAACATTTCTAGTTTAGGGTATGTTCTACTTTCTTCAGTAGTAATGGAATACTTATCAGGAAATATTTTTGTGGAAAATGAAGTATACACTTTTTATATGTATTTTAAAGTGATAAAAATACCCCTGGTCAAACTGTCTGGTCAAAAACTCCTCTGCGGGTCTTTGCTTCGGCCATTCATCAGGACTGCATTCTTGCCCTTGTTATGCTTGTTACAGCAAGCATAAGAGCATACATTTGTTTGCAGTTTTTATACTTCATCTATTACTGATGTATTTGTCTGAACTCGTTCTATTATAGTCTGGAATATAATGTTCTTCAGGGCTCAGTACATTATATGTACTCAGTACATTAAATGTACTGCCTTTCCTGTTTAATATCTTCATTGATGATGTAGATAGGGACATAGAAAACACTATTAGTANAGGTGCTGGAGCGAGTACAGAGGAGGGCAACGAAGCTGGTGAGAGGCCTGGAGAACAAGGCTTATGAGGAACGACTGAGGGAGTTGGGATTGTTTAGTTTGAGGAAGAGGAGGCTGAGGGGAGACCTCATCACTCTCTACAACTGCTTGAAAGTGCATTGTAGAGAGGTTGGTGCTGGTCTCTTCTCATGGGCAATGAGCGACAGAACACGAGGGAATGGCTGCAAGCTGCAGCAGGGTAGGGTTAGGCTGGACATTAGGAAAAAGTTTTTCACAGAGAGGGTGGTCAGTCAGTGGGAGGTGGTGGAGTCACCATCCCTGACTGTGTTTAAGAGTAGATTAGATGTGGTGTTGAGGGATCTGGTGTAGGGGAGAACTTGTAGAGTAGGGCTGATGGTTGGACTTGATGATCCCAGGGGTCTCTTCCAACCTAAATGATTCTATGATTCTATGATAATAAAAGTAATTGAGTATAGAGCCAAGTAAGAATGTAGACTACATTGTATAGCGTAGTATATAGTATGCTGATATAGTGTATTTTAAAAGCAAATGTATGAGCAAGTGCTGTTGTGGATGATCAGCTGATGGAGTTCATGCTCTTTACTGGCATTGTCGGTAAGAATTGCACCAGCTGAAGCCTTAACGTTTCACTTTCTTGTGGATGAACACTTGGGCAGTGCAGTGTCTAAAGTCAAGGAAAATCAGTACAACCACTCTGTTCCCCAGAAAGCAGCCTGAAGCAGTAGAATTTCTCTGTAAGTGGAACAACCCGTTATGATTCTGAAAGATACAGAAACTGACAAATAAATACAGGATGTTAAAAAAAAGGAAGAATGAAGGATGTGCTTTATCAGGCAGTGGATCTGTTTCAGCTGTGGAACAGGAGAATGCAAGAACCTCCACAATGCACTATTAATATATAGAGAGTACGAAGAAACACTTGAATTTCTAAAGTCCAGGTCCCAAAGTCAGCAGGTGAGTACACTTCTGAGTGCTGTGCAGTTGTAGCTGGAGCTACAACTATTTGAGAGAGGCCTCCATCAGAGAGGCGGTGGTTTCCGGTGGGCTGTGAACCCAATGATAGCTGGAGACCGGTGCCTTTTGTGGAGCAAAGGTGTTGTGAATAAGATAGATGATCACCCAGTCCCAGAGATTTTCTGGGACACTTCTTCATCGCTGTTTTGGAAATAAAAATGTAGTCTGCAAAACTCCTCTTGAAAGGTAGACTACTGCTACTGAGAGAGCTCTCACCTTAGGTCAAAATATTTTTGAGGGTGCTGAGCAAAGCAGAAATCCTGTTGACTGACACAGTGCATTGCTTTGGGAGGATGGGATATTAAAAATGTAATTCATAGCTGTTTTATGGAAGGATCATAACAGAGTTGGAAAAGCTCTGGTATAAGTCACAGGAAGCTTAAGAGCAGATGCCCGACCATGAGAGGCAAATGTAGCAGTGTTGGGGCTTCTTCAGGGCTGGGTGACCTTTTAGATTCTTTTTCCTGTGATATTTGGTATGTAAACAGGTGGTGATCTTAAACTGAGACCAATGAAGTTCTAATTGAAGGTGTCAAAATTGGGCAATGTCTGCGTAATTCTTGTAGCAACAGCAGCTCTAATTCTGTTACGTTGGTGTTAGTTGCTCTGAAAGACCATAAGCTACTGTTTTTCTGGAGTTTTCTCTGACAGCTCTTCAGGCAATTGGAAGATCTTCCTTGAATACCTTTAAAAACATGCTGTAAAATCCTTGGAATGTTGTGTTAATTTTGCTTCCTGCTGTTGCTTTATTACTGCACTTTTTTGTCCCTTACAGGTGTAAAAGGTGCAAACACAGGTGGGATTTCATCTTCCAAAGAGCAAAACACACCCCGCTCTCCCCGTACCTATCAGAAGCAGCGAACGCTGTGCTTGGTCAAGGCGCCTTCAATATGAAACAAGGTTTAGAGCTATTGAAGCTGAGAACAGGAAGCTGGCAGCTACCAGCTGCAGCGTCCGTGTATGTCTGCACTGAAGTGCAATTCCTGTGGAAGTGTGTATTATTACCAGCTGTTCACTTATTAATTTGTTCTGCTTGAGCTTACTGGTGAAAACAAAATTCCTGTTATCTTTTCAGGAAAGGGTTATTGGGTGTACCTCATAGTTTGGAGTGAGGGAGGGAGAGAGAAAATAGCAAGGTTTTTTTTTGGTGTTTTTTTTTTGTGGTTCAACAGATATTTTGGTAAAATTCAACAACAGTCTAGGAAATACATAGTTTTTCTTTCTAGTTATATGCAGAATAAACTCAGCAATGCCTAAGTAGGCTGCTTTGAAAACTGTCTTTTTATTCAGAGAACCTGGATAGGAGCTAGATGAAGCTGTGAGAGTAGTGGGGTTTTTTGGTTTGAAAAATTAGCAAACAGTTTTGTAAAAATTGTGATTATTTTGCTTACCCACTTTACCTTCCATGTTCTGGTATCTGCAATGAGCTTGTTAGATGGAAATGACAGACACAGAAATTGTGAGGCTGGCAGATTATTCTCTCCCTATCTGTTTACAGTTGAAAGAAGTTTAGGAAGTCTGTGATAAATTTGTGTTTTATTCTTTATATATATTAGGTGAAGTAATAAGAAAAAAAAAATAAAAACTTGGGTATTACGTAGGTAGGAAAGACTACTGCGTAAATACTGTCCTTTTAGATTGATATTATAACGTCTTCACTTAGGCTTATTAGTTTTTTAGATACTATTTAATTTTTGCTGATCTGAAATTATGAGCTTCTATGGATGGCCATGACTTTTGAAAGAATTAGTACAATATGTGAAAGCCACAAAGAAAATCTATTGTATTTTACTGCATTTTTACATCATTACTTATATTTGTTTCATATTCTTCACATCTTCCTTAGGAGCTGACTCTCTGAATTCCAACTTTAGAACTTCATGATAAGTTGTACCAAATTTTTGACCGAGTTATTAATGATGTTATATTTTTTTTTTGTTGTTCAAAGTTGTCTCTTACTCTTCAGGAAGTAGTTCTGTAGCCCCAGAAGCACCTGGAGAGTTTTTATTGACTTCAAATACGCTGGTCATGTCCCAGCTGTGGCAGACTGCAAACTGCAGACAATCTGGATGGGCAGTAGGGAGTACTGACTCTTACAGGACATGATAGCTGTAGAGAAGCCCTGCTGCCTTTTTTGTCTTAAGTACTGGCTTTATAGGCCATATATTTAGCCCTTTAAAAATTACATGACAGGGAAAGTATGCAGCATTGTGGGACCCAAGGAGAAAATGTTCTACTTGTGCTGCAGAGCAAGGGTGTTAATTAAAACTTTACAGTTTGGAAAATTCATCGCTGCTAGTTTGGTTCCACCAACTCAGTAGTAATAAAACATTCATGGTAGTGAGCTCCACACACTGCTGAGCTGGACTGGATATGAGCCATTAACCACAAGAGGTAAACTTCACATTCTTTTAGTTGGCACTTGTTTAGTTCTCCCCATGCAGTACCTTGCAATCCAATATATTGCGCGTTTTTTTCCCTATCCCGTACAGAGACCAGTTTTAAATCCTATGACATTAAGAGATTTAAAAATTAATAAATCACTTACTAGTAGAAATTCAGAAGTGTCAGGTTTGTATACGGTGGTAAACGTATTAATAGTATAGTGCTGATATGATGTATAATACTGTATATTCACGCGTGTTACACAGCAACCTCGGTGTGCTGGTAGAGGGCTATTACTGCCAATAGTTCTAAACAGCAGAACTGATGTCATTCACCATTTCCTTTTCCCCTGTGAAAATCTTCATTTTCCTAGTGGGGAAAAATTAGTTGCTAGAGTAAGTTTGAGCAGACAAATTACTTAATATCTTATACACATAATTCATGTAACTTCTGTCCAGCAGGTCATATAAAGGCTTTTAGTTGACCTTTCCCACCTCTTTCTATATCTTTAGGGCATAAAAAAAAGATATTCCAGTTGGGAATAAACAAAGCACTTAATGTTTCGTTTTCTTTTTTTTTTTTTATTTTATTCTGATGGGAAATGACAAGTCAGACAATTCTTGAAGCAGAATAGTTTATGTGAACGAGTGGTAATGTAGCTGAAGGAGGTGTGATGTGATACAGCAATCCTGAAATTTTCTGTTAACTGTTCCATGCCATAGTACTAAGTATTTTGGCGGTTAGTTGAGTAGAGAAATTCTTAAACTTATATTCCCCAAGGGACTTTTTAAATCATATCTCAAGTGTTAGTTTTTTTCTTCCATGCAGAAATTCAGCAATAGTAAGTACTAATCAATCGTGGCCCTTTTTTTCACCCTGGAAGAGCAATTTCTTATATTTGAATCACTACAGGTGTGTAAATATGTATAGACTATACCTACCTATATAGGTAGGTAGATTAATATAGAGAGAGTTAACAAATTCAAAATTTAATCAGGAAGTTTAATAATTAGCCTGAAAGAGACTACAGTGTATACTGGATATCTTGGTTTGGGTTTGGTGGTGAGGGTTTAAGAGGTTGGTTAGTGTTGCTTCTACGTTCTTGTGTCCTATCTAACTCTCCTGGTGTTAGATACAGAGAGATGGTAAATTGTACTATCACATTTCATGCAGTGTGTAATAAATGTTGTGCTCTGACTATGGATGCAACTACAGGATTTGAGAGACCTGGATTCAGTTCTGTGTTCTCTCATAAAGCATCTGCATCGGAATACAGCTAATCCTTCTGTAAAATGCAGTGATGGACCAGTTCTTGACCTATCAGTCATACGGTAAAGTTAAGTGTTTTAAATTTGTGAGGTGCTTGGAAGCTGTGACAAGGCCATTTGCAGGTGGAGTGGAGTACCTTTATAGTGACTGGTGCTGGAACCATTATTGCTGAGTTTACAGTACACAGTGTTGCCTATAATTCCTTTTGCTGAGAAGCCACTGTGTATTCAGCCACTCTGACGTGCTGGGAAGGTAGCATGATGGGCTGTAGGCAATCCAGGATGCCATACTGGATGTGATGGCCACCAGTGCAAGTCACCAACGCAAGTGAGCTAATCAATGACATTGAGATTGGAGGCAGCCTGGGCTCCAGTGATAATGCACTGGTGGAGTTCCCAGTCCTAGGGGATATGGGTCAGGCAGAGTAAAGTCAGAAGCCTGCATTTTAGGGAAGCAAACTTAAAACTTTTCATGGAGATGGTCAGTGAGACCCCCTGGGCAAACAAAGGCAAGAGACCAGCATGGGTGGGTGAATGGAGACCTGCAGGTCAAACAAAGGGGGAAGAAAGAGATGCATAGGCAGGAGAGGTATCCTGGGAAGAGAATAGGGATGCTGCCTGGTTGTGCAGGGATGGGGTCAGGAAGGCCAAGGTGCAGCTGGAGCTGAACTTGTCGAGGGATACAAAGAATAGTAAGAAGGGCTGCTACAGGTATGTCAGCCAGAAAAGGAAGGTCAAAGAAAATGAACACAACTGGCAAACTGGTATCAATGGACAAGAGGGCTGAGGTACCTGACAAGTTTTTTACTTCACTGGCAACCTCTCTTCCCACAGCTCTTAGGTGGGTTGAGCTCAAGATGTGGATTCAGGGATCAAAGTCCCTCCCACTCTAAGAGATCAGATTGGAGACCACCTGAGGGAAAATGAACATGCATAAGTCAATGGGACCTAACAAGATGCATCCCAGAGTCCTGAGGGAATTGGCTGATGTAGTTGCTGAGCCACTCTCTGTGATAATTGAAAAATTCCCCCAGTGACTGGAAAAAGGAAAACATTGCCTCCATATTTACAAAAGGTAGAAAGGAGGACCCTGAGAACTATCAGCCTGTTAGCCTCACCTCTGTGCCTGGGAAGATCATGGAACAGATTCTCCTAGAAGCTATGCTAAGGCTCATGGAAGACAAGGAAGTGATTTCAAACGGCCAGCATGGCTTTACCAAGGTCAAGTCCTGCCTGACGAACCTAGTAGCCTTCTATGATGGAATGACTCCACCAGTGGACAAGCGAAGAACTATGGATGATCTTTCAGGTTCCTTCCAACTCCAACCATTTTATGATTCTATGGATATCATCTATGTGGCCTTCTGTGAGGCCTTTGACATGGTCCCCCCCAACATCCTTCTCTCTAAATTGGAGAGGTATGGGTTTGATGGGCGGACTGTTCAGTGGATGAGGAATTGGCTGGATGTTCACATCCAGAGCTTAGTGGTCAACAGCTCAATGTCTGGATGGAGACCAGTGACGAGTGGTAACTGTCAGGGGTCTTTACTGGGACCTGTGCTGTTTAATTTCTTTTTTTTTTTTTTACAATGATAGTGGTGAAACACTGGAACAGGCTGCCCACAGAGGTGGTAGATTTACCTAAATTGCATGCAGAGAGAAAATGAGTGGATAGATGCCAAGAGAGTTTTATTTAAAGGCCATTATATTAGTAGAATGGTTACTTACTTCAAGGAAGCCTGGATCAGCTCCCACCTGTCCCATTCCCCCAACCAAAGCAAATTAAGGTGATCGCTGTGTTGTAAAGGCAACAAAATGGTGACTGAAAACAGAGATCACCAAGATGCTCTTATAGCTAGCAGAAGTGGGACTAAGCAATGCATTTTGTGCAGTGGACTTACAGTTCTGTCTCTTGTACCCCAAAAGCCAGTATGGTTTTGTTTTGTGTACTACAGATGGCTGAATTAGTTTTTAATACGTGGAAGGGTTTCTCTGTAGAAGTAGTGTCACAATCCTGTGCTCACAGGACACTTGCACATGCTTGTGTTAGCATAGTAAGATCCTAAGTAAGCTTGTTGGGTTTTGTGGTCTTTTCCTGTTCTACCAAAATTTTCTGTGGTGAATTTTAATTTATTTAGTCTGCAGGGAAGACTGAAGCTGAGTGTAAGTGTTTATGGATCTTGAGGTGAGTAAATCTAAATGTAAATTGTTTTCTCCTTTGAATAGTCTTACATGCTCTAGATAAGTTAAAGTCTCTGCATCTGAAAGCATAACCTGAAAATGTCGCATCCATTTATGTTTAGCTATATAATTTTGAGTGAGTCAGGCATGAATCCTTATCCTGCAAAAATGCATATAGTAATTTTGCCTGTGTAGTTTATTGCCATTAACTTCAGTTGGCCGTGTTCCCGGAAGTAGCATGGGTGACATTATGTCTGCATGTGTCCACAGAATCAGGTTCTTTTTATCTACAAAACAAATTGCAACTGTTTAATAATAGACATCTGGAAAGCAAACTGTCTGTGTTGAGGTCATGATGACCTGATCATTTCAGTTCCAGCTGCTTGTATGCCAGGTTTTTCTGGCAGCTGAAGAGCATGCACTAGAGAGAGGTTTTCCATTCATTTAACATTGTCACACATATGGAATGTTCCAAATATGCAGAATTCTTCAATGTTGATTAGTTATTATATTTTGGTTTTACTACTTTGCCACTCTACTATGCACTGTTCCTGTGCATTTCTGAGTAGAAAGAAAACTTTGTTGTCTGGTTGGTTAAATGTTTGTCAAATAATATATTAAAAATATATTTGAAGCAAAAAAAGCATTCCTGGAGTGGGGAAACAACTTCAAATATATTGAGTGTAATTAAAATATAATAAATTAATATATTTCTGCTGTTTTGGAAGCAGCAGCAGAAGATGGCTGAAAATGACAGGCTATGTGCCTAACTACAGGGTATTGAGGTAAGGCAGTAAAGGTTAGTGATGACTGAAGATTTGATTGCATCTTTTGTTCCTTGTTTCCCACC
Organism: Jacana jacana; assembly: GCA_013400555.1. Taxonomy (NCBI): domain Eukaryota; kingdom Metazoa; phylum Chordata; class Aves; order Charadriiformes; family Jacanidae; genus Jacana; species Jacana jacana. The sequence goes on along the minus strand of VZTM01022016.1, from coordinate 6,503 downwards.
CTCTGTCCCTCCCTGCCTCTTTTCCTCTCTCCCTCTCTCCCAATACTGGTCAAAATAATAAAATATATCTGACTTCTTGATTAAAGTGTTACAAATCTTACATATTTATTGGTCAGTGACTACGATTCCTTAACTTCCCTGTCTTAAAATTCTCACTCATAAACAGAAGGCTAGTTCCTTGAGATATCCATAAATAAGAGATTCTTAATTTACTGCTCCACCTCTTTTCTTTCTCATTATTAAAAGATTAAGATTTCAGGAAACAAACTTTATTTTAAAATTTACATTTGGTGATGATTTGCATTGCCTGATAAATATTTGGGCATTAGATTTAAAATGTTAATTTAGTCCTCAGTGCAAAATTAAAGAAGCTTGTATCTCAAAATGATACATGTTAATTGCTGCTGGCATTTTTTGCTGTTCTGCACCCACCAATTCTTTAAAAAGTACTGCTGCTGAGTATATCACGGACTGGGCTCCCCAGTTCAAGAGAGACCGGGAACTACTGGAGAGAGTCCAGCACAGGGCAACAAAGATTATTAAGCATCTCCCTTGTGAGGAAGGGCTGAGAGAGCTGGGGCTCTTTAGCTTGGAGGAGGGAAGGCTGAGGGGAGACCTTATCTGTGTTTACAAATACCTAAAGGGAGGGTTGAAGGAGGATGGAACTGGACTCCTTTCAATGGTTTCCAGGGACAGGATGAGAGGTAATGTGCACAAGCTGGAACATAGGAAATTCCATTCAAATAGGAGGAAAAACTTCTTTCTGGTGAGGGTGATGGAGCCCTGGTACAGGCTGCCCAGGGAGGTTGTGGAGTCCCCTTCCCTGAAGGTTTTCAAGACCCACCTGGATGCATTCCTGAGTGATGTGCTTTTGGCAATCCTGCTTTAACAGGGGAGTTGGGCTAGATTAGAGAGGCCTCTTTAGAGGTCTCTTCCAGCTCTGACAATTCTGTGATATACTCAGCAGCAGATTTTCAATCCAGAGTTCGGGAGGATATTGCGCTTTTCCATCTGGGTGGGCTTTTTTTTTTATAATTTAAATACAATTGGTCAAAAGTCATATGTCACTGCAACTTTTCCTTTATGGTAGCTTATTCTTTTAAAGTCTTATTTAGGTAAAACTACAGTTGAAGTGTAATGATGTTTTGAAAAAACTTATGGACATAAAATTAGCAAAAATAAGGTAAAATTAAGTGTATGTTGTAATTAGAAAATAAAAGGAGTTGCCAAGTGAGAATACAAGTGTGACCGCCTCTTTCTGCAAGTCTGGTAACTTTACACCAGGCTGTTCCCCTCCAAGATGTTTTTGTATAAAGGAGATGCACTGACTCGTTAAATGTCAAGCTGAGTAGACACCAGCAGTGTGAAATCAATTTACGACTAGCAGTATGAGGTGTTATGAAATGCTATTCTTGATTTTCTTACTCAAAGTCCTTTAAATGTAGAAGAAAGTATCTTGTACAAGCCATTGTGTTCTTTGTATCCTGTCTTACTTGAAAGCCCAGTGCTTTATTGCTGCAGTGTCTCAAAACTGCCGTGATTTACCACAGTAGTCTGAGATGAATACTTGCGTCTTTGAAGGTAATGAATCTGTGCCTGTTTATAGTAGAAAAGAAACTCTTTAATACTTTTAGAAATAGTAATAATTGAGTGTAATTGAGAAATAAAATTCTTAAACCCCAAAGACTCTAATATGTATGTATGTATGTAAATGAATATTCCTTTTCTTTGTAAAGTACCTGATTTCTCTGAAGGTTGTTCTAGTACAATTAAAGTGCCTTAGATCACACTCCCATGATGGTTATTTCAGAATATTTGATTGAGTTCTGACTGCCTTACAAACTGTATCCAAGCCAGCCAGAATACCAAGAGGGCAGTTGTCCTAAATCATCACCATTGTGAATCCATGTCACAGGGGTTATTTACACCTTCTGAGTGCCAGTTCTAGTCACATACAAAGCTTTAAGTGGTGCAGTTAATACTTAGAGGCGGGTGTTTTGATGGGTGGCTTGCGTATTAGCAAAATAGTAGAGCCCATGATTCTAAGTACCAGCTTGTCTCAAGTTGGTTGTTGTGTTTTTTTTTTATAAAGTGAGTTAGGCTTTTGAAGCTTGGATGTGTCAGTTACACCAGTAATTAGAAGAGGTAGCTTGTTCAAGGTGTAGCCTGTTATTAATGCAACATGACACTTAATCCTCTTGAGGCTGATCAAGTAAATAGGGATACTCTTAACATTGGCACTAATTGTTCTGTACCACAGTATTCTTTTTACACTGCTTGTAATCAGTGACTCCTGGTCTGCTTGTGATCACATGTTTTATTCCTTAAGATGCATGAACGCCGATGAAGGCAGAGCGCTGTTAGGAGGCTGACAGACCAGCACCCTGACAGCTGCACCGTAAAAACCAGCTATGCCTTCAAAGGCCAGGTTACATATTAACTCAAGACTGTGTTGCCTGTAGACAACTTCCAGATTTGAGGCAGCGTCTTTGGGCGAAGTCTTTTGCTGTGTGAGTATACCAGCCTCAGTTAACTGTTACTGAGGGGTGTTTACATTGCACTTGCTTACGTGGGATGGGGTAAACTTTCTTTGTGGTGTTTGGTATTTTAAAGGGTGCCATAAATCACCTGGAGAAACACGTGGTGTGGTAACTTGTAATTAATTTGGTAATTTGTAAGCAGGCATATTTGAAGCCCATGAGTGGCAGGGCTGTTTTTCTTTGATTTTCTGTTTGCATCAATGGCAAGAGACAAGATGATGCTGAAGAATGGGACTTGCGTGGAAATTTGGTTTTGGCATTAGCCTTCTCCATGTAGTAGGTGCTGATCTCTTTTCAAAATGGGATACAGGTGTAAGGAACAAAAAGAAATAACAAACCACAACTGGAAGGCATATAGGAGCAGATAACTCTGTCAGTTTAACTTTTTTCTAAAGCTGATTGTCAGGAATTTGTTACCTAGCAGGGTAGCAGTTCATTCCAGGCTTGAAGTAACACACCTGTGCTTAAATTCCACAGAATTCAGGCTTGCACTCCATAACGAGGTTGCAGCCAGTTCGTATGCATAAAACTGGCAACAGCTTTATGCTGTTGCCATCAAAACAGTGTCTTAGGGCTTTCTGACTACAGCGACAGTAATGTTAAAACTGTGAACAGGTGAAGTGTTAAGATAATGGCTAACTGGGCAAGGCTTAAATCATGGGATTGTCACAATCTCAGATCTTTTCTTTCCTTATTTGCTTTGCGTGAAAGAGCAAAATTTTTATCCTTTTGAGTGTGGTTGTTCTTGATTATAACACTTTTTCTCTCTTTTTATTAGAAGAATAGGCATAGTGCAATACTTGTATTTTGAACTGCCTGTTGACTAGCTGCATTGTGCCACAATCCCATGTTACTGCACTGCAGCTGCTGTGTAGAATATTCTAACAAGAATTGGAAAAGTTATGAAAGGAGGAATTAGTTTCAAGTGAGTATGTAAGATTAGCATATGCATCTTTGTTCTTCTTTCTTCCCAATTTAATGTTCTCTTCTTCCTGAGCCTTTCCTGCATTTACCCACTATGTTTCATAAATCTAAGAAATTAGTTGCAGGGAACATTCTTTCAGCTGCTGTAATTTGGTTTAAATAGGCATATGCCTGAGTCTTGAAGGATTTTTGGCATTGAAATAATAGTAGTGTAAGAAAAAGAAATTCCATAGTGTGGGTTGTTTGTTGGTTTTTTTTTCATGTGAACCAAATAACTTTCTAAACTTTTAATTTTAAATATAATATTGCAAAACTTACACAGTAAATACCATAAATCACACATAGAAAAGGACTTTTTTTTCCATCTAGAGGAAAGAAGGAGCATTGCACACTTTGTGAGAAGAGATGATAGAATAATACTGTTTGTCTCTAATTTACCATGTTATTGTTGAGCTTCCTTGGAAAACTGGTCTGGGTGTCTCGTATTTGTTTTCTACTGTAAAGTCTAAGACGATAAGAAGACAGATGTCTGAGAAGGGGGAGACAGAATGGAGAAAATTCTTGCAATCAGAATATGATCTAACAAAAAGTTCTTGCACCCTTTGCCCTGCTAGTCTGTTTTGTCTTTCTGTAATCAAAGTGGGAAGAGTCTGAGTGTCAACATCTCATTCTGGCATCTGGACTCCTGCAGCTAGCTGTCTCCAAGGCAGTGGCCACACAGCCTCCTTGATTGGACTTCCCCTCTGCATCTGTGGATGGCCTGACCCAGTGGTAAACAGCATCCCACCTGGTGCTCAGCTGCACAGTGGCGCATGTTGCAACTCAAAACTAAAAAGGCATAGAAATTAAAATGACTGTGTATGGAAGAGGGAAAAAGTGAGAGGGAAAAGCAATGAGAAGTCAACTCTCTTAAGGCTGGGTGGGAATGATAGGCTCTGTCCAGGGCATTTCTTCTGGTTTCTTGGAGCACAGTTTACACTTTGAGAGAGTCCTGGTTTTTTGGGTTGTTGTTGGTTTTTTTTTAATGTGTATTCTAATGGTAGAGAGAGCGAACATAGGGCCCAAGGGGACGGTCTGATTTTTTCAGTGGTGCCTAGACCTTGGGACATGTTCCACACAAATTGAATATGAAATTACTTTAAAAGTCAGGCTGAGGAAATAGAGGTTATCACAGAGAATATCTGGCATTTGGAAGTAGAAAAACAGTGCTATTAGCAACGTCATTGTGCACTTCAGTGCGATAAAAACCTAGCAGGTTAATTAAAGCCCTCTGTAGTTGTTGACTATTGCAGCCATACAGTGAGCTGTCATATTCAGTGCAATCCAAAAGCGAAAAACTGAAATGGTATTGATTCTGTGTACTGAGTTTAGTGTGTTATTTTCTTTTTCCATTTTAACCGAGGAGGGGAAAAAAGGGTTTTTCCCTTGCCTTTCAAATACTTGTGCAGGTTATGATATTGGCTGCCATCTTTATTGCCTTGACTCTTGAGACCAAAACACAGAGTCTGGTGCTTTTCTGTCTTTTGTTGTTGTTCCGAAATAACGCAGCATTATGGTGCCTGTGTGTCAAAGTGAAGAAAGAGCAGTACAAGACGTGTACATGGCACGTACATTTTTACTGATGCTGTTGTACAGCAGGCTGGCAGGAGGAAAGAACCCAGCATCTAGGTGTTTGCCCTCTGTTCCCTAGAGGTTGGAAAATATGTGGGCAATGTCCACAGAAGCTCCAGTGAAGATGCAGAATAGTCCAAGTCAGCAGGCAATTGATTTCACTATACCTAGTGCTTAACCATATTAATTGTAGTTGGGAACTGATACCTGTCAGAAGACATGATGAGTGAGGGTAGATTGTATGATTCAAAATGTGTTTTCCCAATTCTTAATGGGTTATGCAATGTGGACAGCCATAGCATCTGTTGTGTTTGATTGGAAACACATTAGATTCTGAGGAAACTAGTACTTTTTTTGGGTGCGATTGGGAAAGCAGTGGGTGGGTAATAAGTTTATTTCTTAGCCATATGGTTTTAAGCAACTTACAGTAAGTGGATTGCTGATCTGGAAGTGTTTTGTGGGTGACAAAGGAGCTTTTGCTGTATGCAGAATTTGTGCTGCATAATTTTAAGTAAATGACTTTGGCATTTTCTGCAGGAGGGTCTTTTGCCATTCTTTGAGAAGGTTTAGGGTCCTGAACATACAGGTTCAGAATTGGTAAAGCAAGTGAGGTTAAAGTAAACTAAAGTAGATACAGTGCAAATACCTTTGTCTTGCAACGGAATTATGATTTGTGAGTTGTGATATGAAGTTGGATTTGATTCAGAGATTTTCTTATGGTTGAAGTAGAAGATTAGGAGACACTGTGTTTATACTTTGTCCTGTTGCAGGCTTTCTATGGGGAGCCAGGAAGGTTTCAGGCTCTCCTCATGGCACATCACCTGCAATGGATGCAGAGGAGCACCATAAGACTTAGTTCACATGTTACTATGAAATCTGTTGAGTGGCTCTCTTGGCTAGCATCTCTAAATGTAAACAAATTACTTGTGAATGGCAGAGCTAATGAAAGCTGATTTTTCTTCAACTGATTTATTTTGTACACATCAGGGGTTTTCCTCATCCTTTCCCACTGTCACTTCAGAGCTTTCTCCTCCTCTTTATCCCAACCCTTTCTGTGACTGAAGTTACTCCACTGCTGTGCATGACTGTGAGTCCTCCATCTCCTGCTCATGTACCACCAGTAGTGGTTGACTCTGGACTTAAGTCATGCATGAGCTGAGAAGAAATGTAGCTATTAGCACATCTCATCACTTCCTTCAGCAAGGATGGCACACGGGGCCTCTCATGTTTATTCAACCACCCTTTTTATGCAGCTTATAATTACATATGTTCACGACATGCTTCTCATGAATCCATTTGAGTTGTAAGTTGGTATCTATATGCATGACAGCATAGTAGGAAGAAGAAAAAAAATAGTCCTTGTGGTAAAATCTGTTTCACATGTTGAATAAAAACTTAGGGAAAGAAGCTAATTTATCTCACCAACAG
>VZTM01022015.1:0-23805 GCA_013400555.1 Jacana jacana | reverse complement strand
AGATGTTTTTTTCAGCTTTATAAATGCTTGATGTAAAGGTGGTGCAGCTTTGATATGCTGCAAAGGTTACTGAGTATGAACAAAAATAGTAGGTTGATTATTCACCTGATTTGTTAACAAAATGCTGTCACATATAGTACATATAGCTTGTTATTACCGGAACCATTCTGAACTTTCAAGGATCCACTGCAATAAGCTCATAACCACCCGGTTTTTTGGATCCTCCAGGAATTATTTTTGAAAGCACAAACATAAATGTTGCACTCCTGCCCTGAATAACTACCTTCCCTCAGTTGTTAACAATATGCGGCCTATAGGATACACTTAAGCAATCTGTTTAACAGGACGTGGGAAAGGTATATATAAATATTGAACAGTTTATCCCACCAGTAAAAAAGCAGTAGTGTTTTCCCTTATTTTCAACATCAGTTTTGGGTGAGATTTAGAAGCTTCGCTTACAATTGACCTGCAATGGGCTATCACTTGATTACAAGTACCAAACACAGAAAAGAAATATATAATGTTCAGGCAGCTTGTCAAGGATACAACCAACAAACAGCAGCTCTCAGTATTGTTCAAACCATTAAATACTCTATTCTCTACCAAAGAATAGAGCCAGATACCATGTTCTACAAAAATTCTTTGAACTATTTTTTTTGTTGTTGTTGATGTATTCTTCAAGTTTCATTTGCAGTTCTATTTCCTCTAAGATTTATTTCTGTGAGCTTATTTTCTGGGAAGATTCTCAGGACATACCCAGATCCAAAAATCCAAGAGATGGAATTTTAGTACATATAATGATCCTATTATTCCTGTAGCATTTGATGTATTAATTAGTTTGCCAATACAGTGACAGGTACCAATTCCTTCCCTTAAATATATTCAAGTGCTTCTGCCATCCTGTTATCAGACTTCTTTAAATCCTTCTGTACCTACAACAGCTAAAGTTGTCCTCGATTCTTCACCTCTTATGTTTCAAAATACAATTTTATACATTGAACCATTAACTTTGACTTTTGCCATACACTGCTAGGAAAGAATCTCCATGTCTCACAGACCATGAAGTGAGCTACATGTATTATAATTAAGTAAATATGAAGAGCCTCTTTAACAAAGGCATCTGTTCACATGTTAAGGAATACTACATAAATAACTGATACTGATCTCTTCCCATGCTGTATGCAACAAATGTGTGGGGCAGCAAAACATTGGTGGGACAGTACCCTTGACACAAAAACAGAGGTTCCATCTGCAGTCCTTCCTGTCCTTAAACCACCACCTGACTCTGTAAAAAAATTGCATACTGTAAGCTGAACACGCCACATTTAACCTCAATGAATGCAGTATATTATAGTAAAAAACACACAGTTTATTGTTTGTTCAAAAAGAACAGATGAATATTCTTAAAGCTGTTTTGAGGAACATCCTGTGCTTCAAGCAGTGATCACAGGCCTGTGAAAATGTGTACATAATCAAACACAGCAAAAGATAAGTTCTACAATGCCATCATGCCAAGAAATATAAAGTTTTCATTGTATAATACCAAGCAAACTGCTAATCTCTGATAAATAATTATCAACGAGAAAGAATTACATGCATCAGTAATATAGACAAAATGTCAGTAAGGATAAGGAGCTAACACTTTGTAAAGTATATCCTCTTTGTTCTATAAATCTTAAATATTTTTCAAGAATGCATTTTGTTCTAAAGAGATTAAAATATCTAAACATCAATTACTCTGTTCAAACAGAGCTAAAGATTACAAGGCCTTTCCACTAGTGAAATCACAACAAAGCCTATGAATGAGGAGTAAAGGAGGTAAAGATAAACAGATTTCATTCTGGCTATGTGTAATGCATCTCCATCATCACTGTGTCAAATGGGATTTTATCTGAGTGGTCAACTTCCACTTAATGTTGCTGCATAGACTTTTTCAGACCATTTTATATGTTTATGTGCATTCTAGCTCTATGTTTTAGAAAGAGAGACTTTCACATTTTGTTGGCCATTCAGGTATCTGTTTATGAAAATGCAAATATAATTGACAAGGCCATGTTCAGAATACCATGAAAAAGTTTCTGTGAGGTGGAGGAGTTAATGACATCAAAATGCAGTCAATATTGTGCCAAAGCTACTTTGTATTGTTCCTTAGAAGACATAATACAAGGTTTACAAAAATATCACTCCAGCTCACCCACAATGACATCTTTCCATGTCTGTTCTCCTTGATGCTGATTCATAACTTGCACTGAGCAGTAACAAATACACTATCACTCTGGCTTGGCAGAAATGGCATAGGGAGTGCAGGAAGTCAGGGTTTGCCACTTCTATTTTCAATTTATCTGGCTGAATGATTCTATGGAAGTTTAAAAAGTGGCTCCAAATGGTACTAATACAGTGAATCAGAAACAAAACATTTTTTTTATATATATGTGGGTTTTTTGGTTGTTTTGTTTTTTTTTTTTTTTTATCTAGGGAATATAAATTAAGCTGCATTCACCATTTTTATATCACTATTTTTAGCAATTGTTTTATTGGGATATGAGCATTAAAAGACACGTACAGTAACTGGAGCATGAAACATGGGCATTTATCCAAGTTAACAGCACTTGAAATAGAAAAGCAATCTAAGTACTTTCTAATGAAGATGCAGAACCTATGAAGCTTGCATAAAATCCAGTCTTTTGGCAAGTGATAGTTCTGTCTTCTAGGACTCTGAAACAGGACTGTTATCTTAGGAGGAATCACAGGATCCTCAAAAAGATTTCTTCAACATTCATTTTTCTGAGGTTAGTTAAAATTTTTGACCTTGTTTTTCCCCAAATCAAACTATCCAAAAGTCATAGAAACATAGTTATTTTTATGGAATGTTTTTTAAGATCTAAAATGGAACTGAAGGTGTAGAAATAAAGAGATGTGTCTAAGAATGTCTAATACCTACTGGCTAGGATAAGAGGAAATGGCCTCAAGCTGTGCCAGGGGAGGCTTAGATTAGATATTAGAAAAAATTTTACACTGAAAGGGTTACCAAGCATCAGAACAGCCTGCCTAGGGAAGTGGTGGAGTCACCTGGAGGTGTTTAAAAGCCAGGCAGCTGTGATGCTGAGGGACATGGGTTTGTGATGGTTTTTGTCAGTGTTACGTTGCTGGTTGGACTCGATGATCTGAAAGGTCCCTTCCAATCAAGGCAATTCTATGATTCTATAATCCAATGATTACATCTGCATTCAGATGTCCTGCTCCCACAATTCAGAAAAGGGCAGTAGAGAGACTATTCTGTCTCTAGCACTGTTATAATTCTGGTTTTGCTCAGCTCTGTTTTATTCCTTTTACTTAATTCATCCCTCTGTCCACAAAATGGTGTCCCTACCAACTGTTTCCTATGATGCCTTCTGTCTGCATGTCATTATTGACTCTCTCAAAGCTCACAGGCTGACTGAAAAGCTGATCTGCTGCAGATCCACACAGAAAGTGCTACTGGGGTTTTCTATTCCTGGCTCAGCCAAGGAGGTTTCCAAGAATTATACCTTCGGTGCCCGGAGACAGATTGGGGCAGCTCTAATTATCTTGTTGAGAACGTTTTGGTTGTGTTTTGGAGATGGGAAATGATGCATTGCCAGGTTCATGGTACGCAACAGCAGGGATGTCTGAAGCTCCACTGCTGCTCTGACGCATCTAACGTGGCTTTGGGGTGACAATAGCTCTATCCTTCATGTTGCTCAAGAACATTCACAGCCTACTCTAGTCACAGGTCCCATCATGACTTCAAAGCCATGGCATATAGCGTAACATAACATACCACAGAGAAGTTTTATGTCTTCTAATCTTCTGCAGGGCCAGCAATAGAATTGGACTGACTGCTCAATTAAATGCATGTTTATTAATATAAAGTATAGCACTTTTTTCTTTTTTTTTTTTTTTTTTCCTGCTGAACTGAACATCTCATGAAATTTCAGGTATTTCCTATTTGGATATGCATTCACTTTTCTCTGTACATTTACATAGCATGCTATTGGAGACAAATGCAAGACGAAGCTAAAGAAATACATACGGTATTTATCAATCACACATCTTTCATTATTCCACTGTTTGTAATTTACCATGTATTTTCAACTACATCACCTAGTAACAAATCTACTGCACCAGAATTTACTTTTATATTCCAAACAAAGCTTTAAACAGCTGCTATTTCTCATAACATGCATTTTAACTACGTCTTATTTTCCTTCATACTGTCCTCACTACATTGGGAGTTAATGTAAGGAGAGTATATTGCTACTTCGGCTAGATGTATGTGGTCATGCCTGTTTTCTCAAGTGAAAGACGTTGCCTTAAAAAATAATAACAAATGTATACATACATCTAGACACAGACCACCACAACTGAGAATACATGAAAGATAGACAGATCCCTTTGCAGACAGTGTCTATCCAGTGGGAAAGGGGAGGACAAAACAGAACTGAGCAGAGAACAGAAGTGACTGAATGGGTGTGTGTGTGATGGTGAAGATATTGGTAAATTAATATTTCAGAACTCTGAATTGATTTGGAATTTATTTTAGTGAAGAAAGAAATACACTTAGGGTCTTTTTTAGCCCAACAGCATTATCCACGTTTACCCTTTCCTTACATTTTAAGAATTTCCATTTACAGAACTGACAGTTCTCTAACAAAACTGGCAATGATTACTAGAACCAAAGTGATACATCCTCTCTATGACATCGATATTTAGGTTAAGTCACAGCATAAATGCAGAGAGTATGATGGAAATTATTCTCAGATGTAAGGCCATTTCCTAGAGAACAAAACCATGGCTGAAAATCATCGTATCCTTTCTACACTGTAGATACAACTTTACCATATTAATTGTGCCCCTTTGTTTGACTAGCAACAAATGCAGGAGACAATTCATAAAAATCACAAGAGTGATTTTTGGCTTTTGTTTTAATAAATTAGTTTGGAACATTTACCAAGCAGAAGAATTGCAACAGATTGAAATTTCAAAAATCTCAAGGACTGGAGATATGCCAGTAAAATAGCAGCAAGAACAACACCTCTTTTGATAACAAATACCTCATAACTGGGAAATTTCAAACACCACTTTTTGCTACTGGTGGAAAGTGCAACTCTCTTATGTCTCTTTGTTGTAGAACATTTGAAGTGTTGCAATGGAGGAAACTTCATAGAATCATAGAATGTTTCAGATTGGAAGGGACCTTAAAGCTCATCCAGTCCCACGCCCTGTCATGGGATCCCACTAGGCCAGGTTGCTCCAAGCCCTGTCCAACCTGGCCTTGAACCCCTCAAGGGATGGGACAGCCATAGCTTCTCTGGGCAACCTGGGCCCATGTCTCAAACCTCTCTCCGTTTAAAGGAAAACCAGCCTGTAACAACTATATACAAAACCATGGTATCTTCTTAATTTTCAGAAACTTCTGATTCTTTGGCCCAAGAGATCACAGGACAACAGCTAAATGTTCTTCAAGCTTCTCTGTAAAACCAAGGACACACCAACTGGGGCAAATTCAATCCTACAATTATTTTTCTGTTATTTTAAAGGGTACTTCAGGACAGAAAAAGTGGATCAAGTGTTTTTATTATTTATCTTCAGAAAGTGGTCTTGTTATAATGTAATCAAAGACTTCTTTTTATTTTTCCACTTCCTGCCATGGATATGTGGAAGGGGCTCAGATATCTAATAATATTAGCTATATTGTTGAGGGAACAACATCAGTGTTTGAAACATTTTAAATTGTTTTTTTATAAGCATAGTACATCAACAGATACATCCAGGTCATCTGGTAATCTGCTAAGCATTAGGGTTTTTATCAGGAAGATACAGTTGTACCACTGACTAATTTAACAGAATCATACAGAGAACATGCTTAAAATACCACATTTTTCCCTTGACTGAATGCTTTTCCTATACCCATGCACATAAAAAAAACCCTGAAAACTTTGCAAGTTCTGTCAACAGGCTGCTTTTAAGAGACCTACATGAAAACCTGAAAAAAATAGAATATATTATTTTCTTTATAAAACGACAAGAACATAATTTGTTTGCAAACTCAGAGCATGAGAATTAGCAGACCAAAAGCCAAAGTATCAGGAAGATCTTTGGTGTCATTATGCAAAAAAGTGGAAGATTTTTTTTGGAAACCAAACCAAACCAAAACAAATCAAAACCAACAAACCACAGCAAAACTCACTGATTGAAGCAGTGCAGAGATGACACAACATGGCATTGCAGGTGCTTAATGATAGCACACATTTGAAGAGGCAAGACCGGTTCAATTTTAAAGTAGCTCTGCATAACTAGTAGTGCCACTCTCTCGGAATAGTTATCCTGCCACAATAAAATGTGATTATTATTTTCACAGTTTATACATTGAAGCACAAAAAGAAAAAAACCCATCCTTCAACGTTTGTTCACCTACTGTACACAAGATGCCATCATGAATTACATCATGGGCAAAACTTGGGACACTTAATGTTCTAGTAGATCAGAAGGTAGAAGGGGTTTCTTATACTGACTTCAGAGTTATCACTCTGGCAAGAAAAATTTGCTTTTCGCAAAGGATGGGTTTTCCAGTTCAATTATGAATATCTAAAGTGTGCTGCTTAAGTCTGAAATAGTCACTATAGACTCTCCTTAAAATTAATGGGGAAAAAAGCTCCACTTCTATGGGACAATTCATCATACCTGTCTTAAAAACTCTGGTAGGAAACCCCTAAGTATCTCTGTTACTGTCCACTCAAACAGAAGGATGTTACATAGTTAATTCTTTGATAGATTCAGACACCTGAATTAACTAAGATGAATCTAACCCTAAATGCCTTGGAAATTATTACTCCTGTTGATTCTTTCACATTATAATAATCACCCCACACTGTCTGTCTCAAGGGTTTAACTGGGAAACTCTCATACAGTGAATCAAGGAAGAGATAAAGGTTCATTTAATGGAACATTTGCACCTGAGTACATAAATCTCTTGTTCTCTTTGGTCTGTCCTGACCAAGCGCAGCAGCAAACTTCTGTTGTGACTTTAAAAAAATGCCAAAATGTTCATTTGGCACCCTCCTTGGGAATACACAATAATAAGTGAATTGGAGAGAAACATTCATAGCTTTGGGGAGGAAAAAGAAGTTAAAAGTGGGTTTTTTTGTAACACTATAAAGAGTGGAGAAGAAGCGAGGCTACCTTTGAGTGAAATACACATTTTTTTTTGCTTGAAATCACAACATACATGAATAAACTTTTATCAGAAGAGACTATGGGGTCAGTTGACAGCCAAGACCTTGCAGCTCCTGCTGTGGCCTCCTCTGCCGAGGAGCAGAAGGTGAGCAGTTGAGTAGTGAGATGAAACCCAAGCTACTAATAGTGCGTCATGCACAAGCATCTTCCATGTTACTTCATGAGCATGTCACAGTCATACCTCAGAGATAGTAAATCCAGAGGAGCCATTGCTACTGAACCCAACCTGAACTCCTTTACAATTAGAAACAGTTCAAGGTTCCAAACCACATGGCAATGGACCTCTAACTATAAATCAACAAAATAAACTAATACAAATGCAATAGGGTTGTTTTCTCTTTCCTCCCATCTGAAAGGGTCAAATTAAAAGGGGGTATTAGGTAGCTAAAACTTGTCAGAGCCAGACAAAACACAGCAGAAGAAATGACAAAATGCTACTAAATTAGTAGCACAAGGCTGGACCCTCTCTGCTACAAGGACAGACTGAGAGAGTAGGAGGCATTCAGCCTGGAGAAGAGAAAACTCCAGGGAGACCTTTGAGCACCTTCCAGTACCTAAAGAGGCTGGGGAGGGACTTTTGATCAGGGAGTGAAGCTATAGGTTGAGGGGGAATGGTTTTAAAGTGAATAACAGTTCTTTTGATACTAGGAAGAAATTCTTTCCTGTAAGGGTGGTGAGGCACTGGCCCTGGTTGCCCAGAGAAGCTGTGGATGCCCTATCCCTAGAGACATTCAAGGTCAGGCTAGATGAGGATCTGAGCAACCTGGTCTAGTTAAAGATGTCTATGATATGTTGGGGGTTTGAACTTGATGACCTTTAAAGGTTCTTTCTAACCCATAACATTCTATGATTCTAAATTAGTGGTAATTTCTCAGCATCATTGACACTAAGGTTTTTTTTTCTTTGAGATGGCCAAAAAGATAATAGAATAGCCAACCGAAAACCCTCCTATATAATAAGATCAGTATTTTTCCGTGCATTGCAAAAAGTAGATCCAAGGAAGAAGCTTCATAAAAGTGTTCAGTTAAGACCCTAAGAACACTAATCCATAGAGGACTGTGAGGAAGGCACACAAGGGTTTGCCTGGGTACACACACTACAAATTCCACAACTTCAGACAGTAACTGAAATTGACAAAATATGGATGATTTGACAAAGTCACCCACTTAGTGGATGAGGGAATGGCTTTGGATGTTGTTCACTTGGATTTTAGTAAGGCCTCTGATACAGTCTCCCACGGTATCCTCCTGGAGAATCTGCCTGGCCGTAGTTTAGGTGGGAGCACTCTCCACTGGGTTAAAGACTGGCTGGAGGGCCAGGCCCAGACAGTGGTCATAAATGGACACAAATACATTTGGAGGCCGGTCACGAGTGGTGTCCCACAGGGCTTGGTATCAGGGCCAGTTCTCTTCAACCTCTTTATCAATGATCTGGACAAGGGCACCACGTGCACCCTCAGTAAGTTTGCAGATCACACCAAGTTAGGTGGGAGTGTCGACCTGCTTGAGGGTAGAAAGGCTTTGCAGAGGGACCTGGACAGGCTGGATCAATTGGCTGAGACCAACGGGATGAGGTTCAACAAGGCCAAGTGATGGGTCCTGCACTTGGGCCACAACCTCATGCAGCGTTGCAGGCTTGGGGAAGAGTGGTTGGCGAGCTGCCTGGCAGAAAAGGACCTGTGGGTGTTGGTCAACTGACAGCTGAACATGAGACAGCAGTGTGCCCAGGTGGCCAAGAAGGCCAACAGCATCCTGACCTGTATCAGAAACAGTGTTGTGGGTAGGATTTGGGAGGTGACCGTCCCCCTCTACTTGGCATTGGTGATGGTGAGGCCCCATCTTGAGTACTGTGTCCAGTTTTATGCCCCTTACCACACAAAAGACATTGAGGTGCTGGAGCAGGTCAAAAGAAGGGCAACAAAAATGGTGAGGGGGCTGGAGAGTAAGCCTTATGAGGAGAGTCTGAAGGGGCTGGGGTTGTTCAGCCTGGAAAAGAGGAGGCTGAGGGGAGACCTTATCGTTCTGTACAACTCCCTAAAAAGACACTATAGAGAGGCAGTCACTGGTTTCTTCTCCCAAGTCACAAGTGATAAGACAAGAGGAAATGGCCTTGAGTTGCACCAGGGGAGGCTCAGATTGGATATGATGAAAAATTTTTACCGTGAAAGGGTTATCAAGCATTGGAATGGGCTGCCCAGGGAAGTAGTTGAGGCAACATCCCTGGAGGTGTTCAAAAGACAGGTTGACATAGTGCTTAGTGGCATGGTTTAGTGATGAATCGTTGCTTTTTATGAGAGTTAGGTTGATTGTTGGACTAGATGATCTTAAAGGTCCCTTCCAACCTAGACAATATTATGATTCTATGATTTAAAATTACTTAAGACCATCCTTTTTGCCCCAAAGGAAAAAGCTTACCTTAGTATTTCAGCCCTACGTATTAATAATCAGTACTTAAAATTTAAAAGTTTTAAAAGGTCTTCAAAGTTAATGTTCTTACGCTACCTCCCACAGTTCCCTCAAATATTTGCTTAAATATGAAGAATAATTTCATTCTTAACAATAAACTTGGAACAACAAAACTACAACACTGCACATTTACAAGTACACATAGATACATTAGCAGCAAGGGAACATATTATTAATATTACAAAATGCATTCCTGAAATTGCATGGTTTAAAAAAAAAAATATTTCAAATAAGTTTTTAAAGAGTATGATTTGTCTAACATGTTATTAGGACCTCTTCAAATGAAAGGAGAAAAATGGACTAATAACCAGGAACATACTGATTGAAATCTAATTACTATTATCACAGCTAAATGATATTTTTTGCATGCAAACTGAAGCTGTGCATTTTTTGATATACAGCCCTCTAATATATTGTCACTCATTTCTCTGCTCGTATTTAGAGCCATTTTCTGTTGAATTTGAAATAACAGTGCCTCAAGTAACCATACAGTATAAAATGCGTCATTAGCAGCCAGTTCTCTAACAAGAGAAATAAATAAATTAATTATTCCCAAATGGTGTTTTCAGCAGAAGAATACTATCCATGTAAAATCCCTTTAAAAATAATATATACCTGGATTATTATCAGCACTACTCAGATGATTATTTTTTTTCCCCGAAGTTACACAGCAATAAAACTAACTACTTCTATTCCATGAAGTAATAATATTTTGTAAAAACACTGTATTATCTGAATCAGGAAGAAATGTAGAAGCCAAAGAATACTGAAGATGATCTTAAAACATAAATATCAGGAGCTGCCCCAGGTTTATAACCCTCAATGAAGTACTCAAAAATCCCATATACTAATCCAAGGCGATTGGGTGAATTTTGCCCTGGAAGTGAAGTTGCCTGCACAAGACAAACCTTCTTAGAGCACTGAGAGCCCCATCTCCTCCCCCATCTCCCACGCCTTTGGGATCCCTGCCCTAGAGGTACACCAGTGCCCCTTGGACCTGAGTTTCAGGGCTGCCAAATGCTCCCATTAGGCTGGGAAGGATTGGCACTAGGGAACAATCAGCTTATAATAGGGACAATTAGGACTTGTTATCTCTTTGACCAGGAGAGCCTGGCACCTAAAAAGCACATCCAAATTCTGCCCTCCAGGCTTTGCGGAGAACAGCTTTTGTTATAGAACTGCATTTAATGGGCTTCTCACATGTTGCAAAAGCACTGCTATTACTAAAAGTTATCAGGTGCGCTGTTAAAAATTACCAAGGACATATATTTCAGTTTCTACCAATTTCCATTTTCTGATGTGAGAAAATTTTCTTGAAAAACCATAGATTAGTTCTCATCAGTAGCAGTATCACTCTGTCGGTACTTGTATACTTTCGATTGCTAAATGTGCCAAAAAAACCCCAACGCGCTGCATGTGTTCAGTTATCTTGTTAGTGCTGCCCTGAGTCTCAAGTCACCAGTACGTTGTGTAGTGCATCTTTTCCTACCCTTTTACAGAAACGGGCACCTTCAAGAAAGCAGGGAGAACTGGACATCATAAAATTACAAGGGCTGTGACAGGAACAAATGTAAATGATGGGATGTGAATGAAGCTTCCTACTCAACTCCAGGCCATAGCTACACAGTCATATTACACCAACTGCAATTACTTTTTGTCTGGACAATATTATGGTACTAATCAATTTAATTTTTATTTCAAATAGATCTCTTTATCACAAAATCTAATGAGCACATCAAGTAAACTAATTCATCATCACAATGCAGTGTCAAAAAATCTCTTTTCTTTCCCTAACAATGAAAATGTTCATCTTAAGTCATGTGATCATGACACAGAAAGTATTTTTGAACAACAACAACAAACTACATAGATATTGGTAAAGGATGCCCAGTGAATTTATTTTTCCCCTGGTCCAAACCTGCATGAAGATACAAATATGTGTGTCAACTTCCTAGGTAAAATAAGGACTCTGACACCACACCCCCAATTTTTTCACCACTTTTGCATCTTCTTGTTGTCAGTCTTTCAGGTGAGAACATAGATACACTGCAGTTCCCCTTGTAGACCTTTTACATCCCAGTTTAGGAACTCTACAGTTGAACAGAAAGATTCAAATGACTTTTGTTCAATAGATAAGTTATTTGCAAAAAGTCCATCTTTTCTTATGCAGTTTATTATTTAGAGTTGTTAGGGAAGTTCACATGAACAAAGACAGCTGCGCAGCAAACTACACATTTGGCCTCTCACTAGTCAATATATATAAAACATCACCCCAGTCAGTTGATAGAACTTCTACTCTTTTTAGAAAAGACAGGAGCTTTTCTAAAAAGAGCTACATAAATTATGCTGCAAATACTGCATAATAGGATGCTCAAAATGCTTCTTTTGTGCAAGTGCGTGACTGCTGGAATGACAGATATTTAATCCCCAAATATCGGAGCCAATAAAATCATCCTCACAAACGTTTGTGCATAGAAAAGACTGAAACAACATCATGAACAAAGCTGAATCAATTAGCCTTTCAAAAGGCAAATGAATACTCTGAGATCCAACATCAGTCTCATGAACAGCCTTTACCAGGCAGTAAATGCCTATAGCAATGAAATAAAACATGAACAGAAGAAAACTTAAGATTGTCATCCCACTAGCACTATCAGGAACAATATTTTTATTGAACCACATCAACACTCAGTATATCTTGCTATGAGAAAGAATAAATAGCCATTATTGCCTTCCCTTGGGTACTAGTGCATTAAGTCTGAGAGGGTCATTAATATTATTTAGTGTCTTCTCAAAACTGAAGATTTTAATCGGAGTTTACAGTTCTGTCAGCCATTGTGGAGTCTTGTTTTTGCAGTTCCTACTAAAAGGTCACAATACTGCTATTCTGGGGAAGGCCAACAAATAAAGAAATTTATCTCGTGTCAGGTCATTTTGCTGACCATGTAGGCCCTGTATAATTTTTTTTAGATATTTGCTTATCAATTACTATTAATCTTGATTTGTGCTGCTATGGATTTTCCTGAGTGAAGGTTATAAATGTGCAGCAGTTGTGATGTGATTAATGTGCAGAGTAAAATAAGGGGACAAAAATACCTTCAGAAAGGTATGACCTCAGATGCAATCTGTCATCGTACCTTATCTGCTGCTGTGATAAAAAGAAATTAAAAAACATCTCTAACCAATAGTTTCTTTGATAAAATCAAATAATAGTCACTAGCTAAACAGAACATGTAATCGATGTTACAGTAAATGTATTACACTTACACGTTGTGCAGAACACCCAGTAGAACATCAGCCTGTTTGCTTTATGCATCGATTAATAATCAGGATTTCTCACAATAAAGAAATTCATTCCTGGGAAGACAAAAAGCAAAAACAAAAGAACCCAAATAAAACAATATATGAGGTTAAATAATCAGCATTTTTTTCAGTAGTCATGCTGTGGTAATATATGAAAACATAAAATCTCAGCTGGTAAATTTACAGGAACATGCTACAATTTCATTAATAAAACTTGCATAATTATATCTTTATTTGTGAGGGTGAACATGCTATTAACATTTTATGAGAGTCAAGAATTTATTTCATGCATAAGTAAAAAGTTACTTGAGCTGCAGGGGGGTTCTTTATTGTTTCTGTTTTATTTTGTTATGCCAGGAACAAAGTTTTTGCTTTTCAGGAAGCATTCATTCCCAGTTTCAACCAAAAAGACCTGTCACAAATATTCTAAAAGAAAATGGAACCTTGGCCCTGTTTTTCTTATGAAAAAAAAATATCAGATTGTCCTTGAATATTAATGGTAGAAGGATATGAAGGAAATCCTGTAGATTATATCCCAGAGTACCTCTCTTTATTCCTTTTCAATATGTGTTTGCAAGAATACATGAAGAAACATGTAGGTTGGTAAACAGACTCTTAAAGTGAAAGCAATTAAACAGTGGGGGAGACTCCCAAGAAAACGATGAATCTCTATAGGTAGATATAGTACAACTTTTGAGATCCAGTTCATTCCTACTGCTCTGACAGAAATTTAAGAGGTTAACATTTCCTCTAGTAGAAAATGAGACCGTTTTTTAAATTTTTTGCCTCTTGCACCTGTAAGCAAATATCTTCTAGTTATTGTAGTTATTCAATTTTATTTATAGCTTACCGTAAAACATTTCTAGTCAGTGTTGCAGAATGTTCTTGGTAAACAGGGAATTTCAAACATTTTTGACAAGTGACCCTATTCCTGCAGAATCTTATGATTTCAAAGCTGGTGACAATTGCCTTGGGCTTTTTACTTACTCTTTGTGACCCCCTGTGAACCAGTCCTCAGATATTCTATAGGTGAGGGTGCTAATTACTGAGGGGGGAAAAATTACTTAGAAACTTTTCGTAATTTTAAACCTGTGAAAACTGAGAGAAAATACTACTAAGAGTGAGGTGCAGTGCCAGAATCCATTAGGTTGTCTACTAACTCCACTTAGTATCTAAAGCCTCACCAAATACTAGCAAAGAAACAAGTGATGGCACACAGGTGTTCATGGAATGAGTGCCAGTAACTCTCCGGTTTTGTCAGCTCTTCATGCAACAGTGGCTCTGACATTTTACTTTAATCTAGCTATAAAGAAGTGCAGACTGTCTCTAAACACACCTGGCCAAGTTTGGCATGGCTTACAGTGTTGGAAATACAGGTACAGAAATCCAACAGTACAATTTAAATTATTAGAAACATTTCAAAAGAGTCACCTTGTTTTGGAAATTTTCAAGCACACATCATTGATCTGGACTTTTAACAAATCTCACCCTTCAATAATTTTGGAGGTAAGCACATGAGAACAAATGTTAGACACTCAACAAGGTATACAGTCTTACATCTACAAGCTGGTAACAGGGCATGTAAATTGTCACTGACAGTTCGGTCCTGCCACCTACGTGGAGAACCATTTACTTCTCTCAGAAAGCACTCAGTGACAGCACTCAGTGACTCTTATTAACCAATTGAAAGGGCCTAATTTGGAATCATAGAATCATTCAGGTTGGAAGAGACCCTTGGGACCCTCAAGTCCAACCATCAGCCCTACTCTACAAAGTTCTCCCTAATTGACTCATTCAGGGATGGTGACTCCACCATTTCTCTGGGCAGCCTATTCCAGTGCCTGACCACTCTTTCTGTGAAACTTTTTTTCTTAATGTCCAGTCTAAACCTACCCTGCTGCAGCTTGCAGCCATTCTCACTCGTTCTATCACTAATTACCTGTGAGAAGAGACCAGCACTGACCTCTCTACAATGTCCTTTCAAGCAGTTGTAGAGAGTGATAAGGTCTCCCCTCAGTCTCCTCTTCCTCAGACTAAACAGTCCCAGCTCCTTCAATTGCTCCTCATAACATCTATGCTCCAGGCCCTTCACCAGCTTTGTTGCCCTCCTCTGCACTCAATCCAGCACCTCGATATCTCTCTTGTGTTGAGGTGCCCAGAACTGGACACAATACTCAAGGTGTGGCCTCACCAGTGCTGAGTACAGGGGGACAATCACCTCCCTACTTCTGCTGGTCACACTATTTCTTATACAATCAGTTTCTTGACAATTGTGCACTGAGGGCTAGAAGTAAGTGTGATGACAAAGAACAAATTTAGAAGCAAAGGAATATTGTTGAGAAGAAAATTATGAAGCCGATGTGCTGTAGTGGAACTCTTTAATATATATCCCAGGTGAAAAGAAAGTAAGGCTGTCCAGGCTGTGTTGTCAGATAGCAATTAGAGCCCTTGACTAAAAGGTGCAAGACTTTTAGGCAATTAAGATTTTTGATCCACAATCTGCCAAAGCCGATTGCCTTTCCTTCATTACCTTAGTCCTATATAAATATGCTTTTATTTAAATGGGTGGAAAAAAGTTAGGTGGTAAGATATTAGGTAACAATTCCGAGAAAGGAAGGGAAGGGAAGGGAAGGGAAGGGAAGGGAAGGNAGGGCAGCACATGTGGGTCGAGACCTGCTGGCGTTTGTCACCAGTCACCCCTCACACCATAAGGGAGGGGAGGGGAAGGGAAGGGAAGGGAAGGATTCATCTGCATTTCACCTCCCCTGAGTGTCACAGACTTATCTCCACATGATCAGGTAAAAGGTAACTTATTCTTGGCTAAGAATGTAGCAATTTGTGGCAGCTCCTCAGCCTTGGATGATATAGTTAAGCTTTATTTCACAGACATGTACATGAATTGCTACCTAAAAGAGCCTAGGCATGGTTATGGCCTGCAGATGACTAGACAGAAATATCTAGCTGCTGACCTTGTCTACATACCATGAATATATGGCATATGAAAGCATGTATACAATATGCAAACAAAGATCATCAGAATTAAAACAGTACAAATTTAAGTGAGAAAAAAAAAAAAAAAAGAAGAAATTAAATCAGAGAAATGTGCAGTTTTTAAAAAAAAAATTCTGTTTACTGACATCTCATCAGTGTGGAGCATCATAGCATACAGCCCTGTATGGCTGCAAAGGGTATCATGGGTCAAATTTGCAGTAAAAAGATGAAGTCCTTCAGGACTTTGCCTCATATCTCAATCTGAATTAGTGACCAAAACTTTCACTATTTAACATGAAGATCTGGATGATCACATGTAAAAACATTTTAAGCTTTTATAAACATTTCTGCAAGTTTGATATTACTTACTATAAACATTTTGCAAGTTAAAAGTTTAACAACAGCATTCACAATAGCTAACACAGAAAAAGTAGTAAAAGAGAGTAAATGAAAGTGAAATAATCCAAACCATGGAACACTTTTAATCAGCATGGCACATTATTGCTTTCACTATTAAATTTTTGTGCTGTTATAATAATATATCTTATGCTAACATTAGTCAAGGCTGTTTTAATTAGCAAAGGGACTTCCTCTTGAAAAATTATAGCTAAGAGAACGATAATCATTATACACGGCAACTTTAGAGACTTATCAAAATAATTTGGATTTATCCAATATCCACAGACCAGAGTAATGTCATTTAACATTTTTAAAATTTCTTTATTAATAGCCTAGAAATACAGGATCTCAGGAGAATTCAAATAGTCATCTCGCACACACATTGATTTTCTGAAATGGAATTAAGGATCTTCAGAGGGCCTTCTGCCCACTTGCCCTCTAGCTACTCCTAGAAACTATTAGCAAAAAGCACCCATGACATTATTTTTCCATTGTTCTGTTATTCTTAATTTCATTTTCCCAGTATCTTTAAGCAGAAAAATAAACCTATAACTTCTTGTCTCACCTACAGTGAGCATGAAAAACACTGATCACAGGCCTCAGTGTAACAACCAACACTACACTCCTTTGGGAATTTCACCTTAATATTTTTTTGCTGCTATCAGAACTTTCATATTTGTCAAAACTTTTCCAGAACCCAGACATAAACAAAATGTCCCATCCTCTACTAAGCCCTCTTCCCTGCAAGTTCTCCAACATTAACAGTTCCTACTACTTAACTACTTCCAGGATACCAGGATACAATAAACATAAAATTTATGTACATTTGTGTTAACTCATTTTCCATTATTCTTGCCTGAATTTATTTTCTTTGTTATTAACTATTAAAAATAGACCTAGAATTCACTTTTTTGTGAGGATTAATAGAATTAGCTCAGTGAACACTTCATCTTCTCTTAAGACATTTTTTATATCCTCATGTATCCCAATAATATCATACAATAACTTTCATATTTTTTTAACTCTAATATTATTATAAAGCTTTATAACTCTTGGTAGTTATAGTTCAGATTTTGCCTCAGTCTTTCCAAATTTATCCTTACATAGACATTGTTTCTATGTGGAGCTACAGCTTTTTATGCTATGAATGAATTTTCTTTTTTGATGTGTGATTAAGATCTGATGCTACCATGCTGCTTTTTTACCACACACATCTGTTGAGCTTTTTTTTTCATTTTTGTTTGTTTCTTTTGATTGTTTTTGTTGTTGTTGTTTGTTTGTTTGGGTTTTTGTTTGTGTTTGTTTGTTTGTGGGTGGTTTTTTTTGGGGGGGGAGGTGGGAGGTGGAGGGTGGAGGGAGGGAAGGTTGGCCACGAATGACACCCAAAGCACTGCCATGTAAAGTAAATTAATTTTCTGGATGACAGAAAGAGCAATGGGTTGATGCAAGGCCAACCAATTAGCCCACAACAAAACCTGAAAAGTCGTCTGGATTTACAGTGTTCAGTGCTAGTCAGTCCCTTTAAATTAACTTAGAGGAGCATAAAGTAATAGCGTAGAGGGTACAAAAAGAATGCTTATAATGAGCAAAATAAGAAGAAGATGTAACAACAGAGCTTTACCTGCTGACAAGGACTACTGAAATGTGCTTAATTTCAGCAGTGCTGGGGAAACACAAGTGCCAATTAGGGACTTGGCTTCAGGTTCAATTTTCATTTTGAAAATGGATTAGTGTACCTGGATCTTATATAACATTGCTCTTACACTTAGAATTCTTTACCTTAAAAAAATTAGAATGCCAATACAGCAGAGTGGCATGGACAACTACTCAATAAAAATCCCTCTGGGAGTTCCTAATACAGCAACTGTCTAAAAGCCAACACAACAGCAGTATGAAACAATTAAAGTCAGCATCAGCTTTATTCAAACAGAAATTTCACAAGCTACAGAGCTACGCAGAATTAACTGTAAGAGCTCAGCTTTTGGTCAATATTTCTACTGCTAAAAATCCAAGCAATAGATAATTGCAGCAGATAGGAAAGCTCAGCTTTAGCTTTATGTTTCATGCAGAAGAAAAGGTGACAGTTTCAAACTCTTTCTAAGGCAGTGGTTCAATACAGTCATTAGGGTATAGTAGTGACTACAATTCATAGGCTTATCTCCTTACACATTTAGTTTAGAGCTGCCGTATAAGGCACAGTAAGTGAAAGGTGCTCATAGGAAGGGAATTGAGCAGCACTTTAAGCTTCCAGATGTGTTATCCAGCATGCGAGAAATTACTCCTGTTATTGCAAAACGTGCTGCAGCTGCAGGGACAGCCACAGCCTGGGGTGTTTCCTGGGGGTTTCACAGTTACACAGTATCTCACAACTAAATTACAAATGCTGAGGGATTTTTCTCTTGCAGTAATCCTGGAGAGACTTACTCTTTCCTTGTACAACCTCCCCCTCTCTTTCCTTCCTAAAGTAAATGCATTGAAAAATGCCAAGTACTACCCAGGCAAGGCATTATTTTTACTTCAATCAACCTATTTTCAGAATTTATCAACATCATGAAAGACTGCAGAATCTCTTCCAAGCCCAGACAGTCCTGCTGTCTCCCAGTAAGAGCTATTTCAAGCTGGCACAGTGGCTGTTGAGGCTATACTGCAAATAATGTAGGCATTGGCTAACGTTTTCCCCATTTTAGCCAAATGTGTTAAAATTCTCTTTTGAACATTATTCCTGTATTTCCCATATTTAAAAAGTGCAGGATCAAAGCTCTGGAAAGAAGAAGAAGGCAAAAAAGAACACTCTACTTAATTTCTGGCAGTGTGTGTGTGTTATTGGGTAGTGTAGTCAGCAGGACAGCAAGCAGTATCACCAATTATTTACAGAGTGAATCTGAGTCCCACCTCTTCAGAATAATGGGCTTATGACAACTGGCATAAATTGGGAAGTTGTTAAAAGGCAATTAGGGGCCACACAAAGGATAGAGAAGAGAAAGGAGTTATCTTGAGGATGCCAGGTACCAGAGGAGGACATGAAGATGACAAGAGGACTGGAGCACCTCTCCTTTGAGGACAGGCTGAGAGAACTGGTGTTGTTCCACCTGGAGAAGAGAAGGCTCTCGAGAGTCGTTATTGTGGCCTTTCAGTACTTTAAGGGGGCTACAGGAGAGATGGGGATGGACCAATCTCTCGGGGCCCAATATTCATGTCCATTCTTTCATGTGCCATGAATGACACCACAAGCTGGAACCTGGGCAGAATTAAGGAAGACTATAAAGTCCTGGTTGTGCAAGTGGGAAAAAAAATTGGTGCCAATTCATCTTCTCCATTTTACCAGCCAGAGGAAAAGGAGCAGTCAGAAATGGGTGGATAATGCATATCAACTCCTGGCTACCTGGCTGGTGCCATCATGAGGGTTCTGTCTTTAATAACAATGGGACATTCTTTGATGATTATGGCCTGTTAGAGAGCAATTGATTTCACCTGTCTGGAAGGGGCAAGGGAATCTCTGGCCACAGGTGGCCAATGTGGTGAAGCAGCTTTAAACTGAAGGATCTGGGGGGGTGGGGTCCAGGGTAGCAATGCTCAAGCCAACTGTGGCATAAACCAGGCCAACCAGGGCAGTGACAAATGTTCGTTAGCTGACTTACAAGATGAAATCTAGAAGGCCAACCACCTCAAGGGTGTGGATGGCTGTGGTGGATCCTTTGCTTTCCTCCAGGGAAACCCTCAAGCTTGACTGTCTCTCTGAAATGTCTGTAACCAAGGCACACAGCATGCAGAGTAAATGGGAAGGACTAGAAACCTGTGTGAGGTCACAAGGCCATAATCTCATTGCAGTTACTGAGAAATGGAGGGACAGCTCATGTGGCTAGTATGCGGTCATGGATGTCATCCTTTTTAAGGATGACAGGCAAGTGGGGTATGGTGGTGGTAGAGTTACTGTCATTGTGAGAGAGTAACTGGAATGTAGGGAGCTCTGCCTATCTGTGCATGAAGAACATGTCACGGAATCACAGAATGATATGGGATTGAAAGGGACCTCTGGAGATCATCTAGTCCAACCCCACTCCCAAAGCAGGTCCACCTAGAGCAGGTTGCACAGGAACGTGCCCAGGTGGGTTTGGAATGTCTCCAGGAGACTAACCACCTCTCTGCACAGTGTGTTCCAGTGTTCTGCCAGTCTCAAAGGAAAGAAGTTCCTCCTCAAGTCTTTCCTTATAAGAGAGATACTCCAGGCTCCCCAACCACCTTTGTAGCGCTTTTCTGTACTCTCTCCAGCAGTTCCCTGTCCTTGAACTGAGGAGTCCAGAAATGGACACAGTGCTCCAGATGAGTTCTCACCAGGGCAAGGTAGAGGGGGAGAATAACATCCCTCAACATGCTGGTCACACTCCTCTTGATGTACCCCAGGATGCCTTTGGCCTTCTTCACCACAAGGAGGCATTGCTGATTCATGGTCACACTGTTGTCCACCAGGACTCCCAGATCCCTCTCTGCAGAGCTGCTCTTCAGCAGGTCAACCCCTACCCTACGAGTGCAGGGGGTTATTCCTCCCCAGGTACAGAACAGGATACGTGCCTGAAGACTGGAGGAAAGCCAACGTCATCCTAGTCTTCAAAAAGGGCAAGGAGGAGTACCAGGGAAACTGTAGGCTGCTCAGCCTCACTTCCATCCCTGAAAAGATGATGGAACGGCTCATTGTGGGCATCATCGCAAAGCATATGGAGGAAAAAAGCTATCAGAAGTAGTCAACAGATTCGGCAAGGGGAAATCATGTCTGACTAACTTGATGGCCTTCTATGAGGACATGACTAAATGGATAGATGAGGGGAGAGCAGTGGATGTTGTCTACCTTGACTGCAGCAAGGCTTTTGGCACTGTCTCCCATTACAACCTTATAGATAAGCTTAGGAAGTGTGGGTTAGATGAATGGACAGTGAGGTGGGTGGAGAACTGGCTGAAGGGCAGAGCTCAGATGGTTGTCATCAGTGATGTGGAATCCAGTTGTAGGCCTGTAACTAGTGGTGTTCCCTAGGAGTCAGTACTTTGTCTAGTCCTCTTCAATATACTCCTCAACAACCTGGATGGAGAGACAAAAGTGTGCCCTCAGCAAGTTTGCTAATGATACAAAACTGGAAGGAGTAGCTGACACACCAGATGGCTGTGCTGGCATACACTGAGACCTGGACAGGCTGGAGAGTTGGATGGTGAGGAACATGACAAAATTCAACAAAAGCAAGTGTAGGGTGATGCACCTGGGGAGGAGTAACCCTCTGCACCAGTACAAGGTAGAGGTTGACCTGCTGGAGAGCAGCTCTGCAGAGAGGGATCTGGGAGTCCTGGTGGACAACAGAGTGACCATGAGCCAACAATGTGCCCTTGTGGTGAAGAAGGCCAGTGGTGTCCTGGGTTGCCTTAAAAAGAGTATAGCCAGCAAGTCAAGGGAGGGTATCCTCCCCCTCTGCTCTGCCCTGGTGAGGTTGCATCTGGAGCACTGTGTCCAGTTCTGGGCTCCCCAGTTCAAGAAGTGCAGGGAACTGCTGGAGACAGTCCAGTGGAAGTTATGAAGATGATCATGGGACTGGAGCATCTCTCTTATGAGGAAAGGCTGAGACACCTGGGGCTGTGTAGTCTGCAGAAGACTGAGAGAGGACCTCATCAATGCTGAGCAATATGTACAGGGTGGGTGGCAAGAGGATAGGGTTAGACTCTTCTCAGTGCTGCCTGGTGACAGGGTAATTGGCATAAACTGGAATGCAGGAAATTCCATCTAAACATGAGAAGAACTTCTTTACTGTGAGGGTGGCAGAGCCTTTGAACAGGCTGCCCAGAGAGGGTGTGCAGTCTCCTTCTCTGGTGATATTCAAACCTCACTTGGATGTGTTCCTATGTAACCTGCTCTGGGTGACCCTGCTCTGGCAGGGGCTTGGACTAGATAACTCCCCAAGGTCTCTTCCAACACCTACAATTCTGTGATTTTGTGAAATTATCAACTTGTTAATCAAACAATGACTTCACATTTGATGACCTACATATTCCAAAAGAGCTAATTATTAATCTGTAGTTTCACAAAACCACACTGTATTATCACCATATTCATAACAATGCACTGCATGAAACCTTGTAGCTGCATGTAAGCAGAATCTTGACTAATCCAGACTGAAAGTCAAACAAATAAAACAATTTTTTTAAAAAAAGGAATTTTTTTTCTTTTGTGTTACTTTCTTTTAATTTAGAGTTTAGCAGGAATCATTTTACTGCTAACTGCGTTTTAGTCACAACAGACTGAAAGATTTTGCAATAGTGCATATAAGGAAAGTTTGAAAGAAAAATTAACACAAGCAAGAGGTCATCCCGAGTACTAAAAAGAAGCAGGAGAAAAGATGTGCCGAAAGAGAAAGAAACAAAGGAAAGAAAATTATGGGTAGAATAGAAAGGATGTTGTGTTTTAAGTAGGCAGTTAAGGACATACAGCAGTGGGATGGTAGAATCAAAAAAGTAAAACTGTGAAAACTCATGGGTTGAGATAAAGATAGTTTAACAAGAAAAAAAGAGGAGACAGGGAAGGCCTTGACATTGTGGAAGCCCTGCTAAGAGGTAACAAAAACATCCCTGTGTTATCAATATTGTTTCCCATACAAACTTTTATGAAGAAAATTAATGTTATCCCATCTAAAACCAGTACATTGGACTTCAGAGGGTAAGAACTAAAAGACCTCAACACCAAAACAAAAAGGAAGTTAGGAATTGTAAAATTGCTCTGAAGATGAGCTGAAGAGGAACTTTAGGTCATATAAGGTTGGAGATCAACTAAGATTTGAGATGCACGATGTGAGGTGGATTTAGTCAAGCAATAAGGGAAGTGATTTCAGTATATGACCCCTGAGAGACCCACTTGTTATCAAGAGAAATAGCTGGCATTACACTAGGAGAATATCAAGACTACTATTTTTACAGGATGCAGATAATCTGGGGAGAACAAAACTTGTTGTTTGTTCTGAATTTCTGTCCATTCCTCTGGCATATGAAAGTCTTTTTGAAGTTCAGATTCACTCCAAAGTACTTCCACCCTCCTTATCAGAGTCATGATCTTATCTTGAATAAGCATATTCCACTCCCCCATCCTCACTGCAGGCTGCTAAAATGGCTTTAGAAATATATATACTGTCCTAGTTTGAGGTAAAATTAACCACATTTTTGTTTTATATTTTTACTTTTTTTTTTAGCTGAGCCTCTTCTAACTAACTAAACTCTGAAATTAACAGCATATTGTTCAGAAAACTGTTCACTCTCACAGTGATAAGACCTGATTATACCAAGGAATAGTGTGCAGAGAGGCCCTTGCTTATACTTAGTTCTACAACAACCAAGGTCTGGCAATTTTGTTATTTGCTCTGTTGGA
>VZTM01022014.1:1286-24784 GCA_013400555.1 Jacana jacana | reverse complement strand
TGGGAGGTCTATAGCAGACTCCCCTTTATTGATCCGTCAGTGAACTTTGCTATATCCTGAGCTGTACCAAATGTAATTTTTTTCAGAGGTGATAGCATGAAAAACAGGGTAAGAAACACCATGCTGTGACAAAGTATTATAAAAAGTGCAATAGCATATCTCGTATCACACCTTAAATTTCCATCCTTGAACTTACTCCCTTTAGCTTTATTTTATCACATCATTTTTTCAACTGTTGCTGAAATTAGAAGCCAGTCTTCAACAGACTTTCCCATCAAGAGAAATTATTCCTTGTGAATTAGGAGACCATTCCAGTAGTATGAAAATTATGATTACAAATAATTAAATAATGCTAAACCCACTAAAATACTATTACCCATTAAAAATATTGGATAGAACGGAACAAAAAAAAATAATTTCAATAACGCAAGAAGATATGAGTCACCCTGAATGATTTCTTAATGCATATAAAATATATTACCTTCAAGAAATAAACAGCAAAATGTGGAAAGGTACAGGAAGCAGAACACCAAGAAGCCTTTCCTTTCCCATGACTTTTTTTTTAATCTCCAGGGTGAAGAGGGGCTTTGACAAGATAGAGCAAGCAAATACTTGATTCCATTTTTCTTGCAACCCATTTTGTTGTGATGCATGAATGATACATTGATGATAATATTCAGAGAGGGTCAGAAAAATAAACAAAGTCAATTAATCTTTATTTTCACTATCTAGAATTAATTGGTGCATTTGAATAAGTATCACCTGTTAACAAGGACTATATAAAAAAAAAAAAAAGAAATATTCTCAGAACTTTAGCCTAGTTCTTTACTATTATTTTGCTTTTGTTCATGTCTACACATGCCACCTGTATTTCTCTTTGATTTCAGAATTCAGCTCTACTGTTATGAACTATATATGGTTTCATAAAGTTTTAGAAGACTACCTAAAGTTTTAAAGACTACCTGATGAGAAACACCGTGACATGAGAGTCCTATACCAACTCTAACACACGCTGCAGAAACTTTGGCAAATGTGTAGAAGGAACTGGGGTACAACTGGTGGAGTAACAGAGGTTTATAAGCTCAGTTGCTTTTTCTGGAAGGCAGGGTGTATTCAACTAAAGAGGAATTGATAACACTCACTTGAAAAGTACACTGAGGGAGTCAGATTTTAAAATGGTGCTGAAAACATTACTTTCATGATCTTACTTGCAAATCAGCAGTTGAAAACTTAACATGCCCATTTCTTTGCATGACATAGTAGTAATTCTACTCAGCAATTAAAGACCCTGAGACATTCACTCAGTGGAACAGAAAGCAAAATCTCAAAGAGGTAACTAAATCAGATTAAAGCAAAAATGAAACATATTCCTAAAGGCACACACTTTACATTAAATAAGGAACTTCTGAGAAGCTTTAACATTTAATTCCAAAAATACTTTACTATTATTTCAAAATACTCTATGTAATTCATTCTTGTAGCATCAGATTTACTCCACAATTTCATACATGTTTGATAAATAAAGCTGGCAATTCTCCTCTCCCTAATCCTTCAAATTCCCAGTTACAAAATTATCTCTATTTTTCTTCTAGAAATACAGGCACAGGAAATGCATTGCACCACATGTACTGCCTGCAGTAGTTCAAGAGGTAATTTTAAATACTAACTCCTGAGCTATACTAGACGGTTTTAGACAATTCCAAGGCCCCATTTTGTGCCCTTTGCGTTATTTCCAACCATTTCATCACTCATTGCAAAGCATTAGAAGAAATAACAAGAATTTCCAAATGACAAGGACTGTGCCTGGGGGCTTTTATGTTGGCTTGACTTTATTGACATTAGTTTCTCAGTCAGGCATAGAGAGAATAAACACAATACAACAAACTGATTCTTATTTTAAGAATTATAACTGCAATAACAGTTTTTGGTATGGTGAATAAACTAGACCAAACATTTATTTTATCATTAAATGTGTACTGTAAATCAAGACCTTATAGAAATGTATTCACAGAATTTAGGGCCAGGCATTTATTTCTCAAGCATAAACACAGTCAAGAGTCAACCTAAAGGAAGCAATAAATTCTAGTTAGAAGAAGCTTCAAGAAGTCTTCCTAAAGGCACATAGCAATGAGCAACTGGCAAAAGGTTACTAAAAATTGAGCCACATCAGAGAGTGAATTATGTGTATGAATACTGAATATGGATGTGAGAGTGAGGAATGAACTGAATCAAGACATAGATGAGAATTCAGAAGGTACTCCTAAATACCTTTCTCAATACTCCATCGAAGCTGCCAACAGCATCATTTGTTTCACCAGTCTCTCCTTTTCTACTAGCCAGAAAATGGAATGGAAGCTTTGCATATGCAGAGAAACTGTTTGTGGAGGCAGTACTGAATGGAAGAAAGATCTTTTGGTATCATCCAATTTTTATCCTGTGCAATTTAATGTGATGGGTGTTTAAACATTACAACTGTTGATGGATGGAAGTTCTGTGACCACCTAATTTGAGTTTCATTTGTATTAAAGAACTCTTTCTTATATTCATTGCTCTTTCTGCTATAAAATTGAGCAGCCCAGCCAAACACAGTTTACTTTTTATGATGTAAATAGAAAAAAAAAGGACACCTTACAGATCCTTTTATTCCACTGTTCAATTCCAGCAAGGTTATAATCCAGAGCAACTTTTTACTGATTGGTAATTTCATTCTTTGCTGCAATCAAGTGTGAAATATACAGAAGCAGAAAAATACAGCGGAAATCAAGAAAGGCACAAGCCAAGTTTGCACTACATCTTTTACTGTTCAAAAGAACAGTGATGTGAAATTAGTGAAGTTTGTTATTGCTTATTCTAGCCAGTCCTTTTAAAGACAGAAGATTATGTGCTGTTTCTTTTAGCTTTTAAAATTGTCAAAACAGGTTCTGTCTATGCATTACTGAAACACAGGTAATAGAAAAGAAGCTCAAGCTGAATTTTCTTCTCTGTAAGCCCTCTCCTTATTAAACTGACAAAATAATACCCCATCAACTTCAAACTTTTTATTCCAGTTGATTTTCTGGCCTGCTGAGTATCAGCTCTCACAATCTGTTACAGATTATTTTCTGCTCCCAGAATACTCCCACTCAAGACAAAACCATACCTTAAACTGGCAGTAAATGGATTTTAGTATCACACATTTCCAGAAATCCAAGCTGATTCTGAGTGTTTTTTTTTTTTTCATTCTGGTTTGAGAAAATGCATTATTGTATTTCATTGTTTCCCCCCCTCCAAAAAATTTAAAATTTTTAAAACAATAAATCAGATATTGGAGTGGAAAAACAGGTAAAAGGAAATTGTTTAACTCATTTACATGTATTCACCTACATTATTCCCCTATAAAAATACTGAATGTGTGCAAATGTGTGTAAATATTGTTAAAATTGCCCCCTAGTTCATGATGACAGATACTTAGCATTACTTATAATACAGTTAAGGATCAAGTCACTGTTTTATAGAAAATAAACCACAAAATACAAAAAATCATCAACAAAATCATGTATTTAACAACATTACATAGATGTAATTAATTGTATTCTGCAAATCAGGGATAGGAAAATTAAAGTGTTATTTTGCTTTGCCTTACAAATTGCTATTTGCAAAGTAATACTGTAAAATGCAAGAATACATACAAGGCTTAATTTCTATTTTGTGGAGAAAACTGTGAATAAAAGAGGAAAGCTTTTATTTCACATCTTGAATGAGATTAGTAAAAGATTTTTAAAGATACTGGAATTTACTACATAGAAAAACATAGTACAAATAAAATTACTTTAATAGCATACCTGAAATTGGGTCTATTTGATTCAAAACCCAATTTAATAATATTTACTTTTTTTTTTTTCTAAAAAGAATATACATTTCTTAAGTGGCAACCAAAGCTACAGGGTCAGAAGATTCTAGAGATTTACTTTGATTAAAATCCCAACAGAAATTATTATGTTGGATCTTTATCTTTTAAGCAACCATATAAAGTCCACCAAAGTAAAGATTTTTGAATGAGTTAAAAATCTAAATTAATCTCAATTAAGTATCTCACAAAGCAATATTAATAATCTTAAAATTAATCAAAAGGGACAATAATAAAGAGAATTCTGTCACAGGGTGTCATCTGATCACAGCTGTAGTAAGAACTGCTGAATTAAGAAAGTGCATAGTTATGGGTGATGATATGCCAAATTTCCCTAAAGTTGTATGCGTAAAGGTTAGGAGAAGGTGGAGCATGTGCTTTTCTGATTAGCAATATAGATAAAAAGCAGATTTCCTTTTATGAGCAGCATCTAAAGTAAGATTACAAGGAAGAGGACAGTGAAGAAACACTAATAATTCTCTTAATCAACAGGAAAGCCTCTTAAATACAGAGCTGTTTCTCTCTCTAATGGATTGAATCTTGGAGTTCTTGAAATCAATATTACATTTTTACTTTTAAGGGGCACTGAAAAGGTCAAATGCAGTTTTTAATTACTTAATAGTGCTTATGAAAAGTTTGTTTTCTGGTGACTGCTTTTTTCAATATAGCATAAGGGCAGAACTTAATTAGCTGGCCACATTTTATGATTATCATGAAAACGCACATGCTCTAGTCTTCAAGTAATATTTAAATCCCCAAACCACTTCATCAAAGTATATACAGTTTAACTTTAAATTAATTTCATTGATATTGGTTTCTTGCCTCCTTCAGGACTCCTGTTTGGTGTTAGTATTGGTGCTGCAATTTTTAAAGGCTTCGTTTTCTTAAAAACTGGCCATTTATCAAGTTGGAATATTTGCATCTATTTAACTGGGTTTGCATGCCATCTGTGCCATCATTAACTTATACTAGATTTAGAAATGTGATACAGCTTAAGCTATTACCTGCTGACATCAATTTTGCGTTTGAATGCTGCAGATAAAGATGGGCTTAACTGACAGCTGTTTAGATGCACCATTGTTTGTTAGTATATTATACCTTTTTTCTACTGCAGGTTGCACTGACAGTACCTAGTCCAAGAATGAAGAGTCCAAATACATTTTATGCAGCATGAGACAGGGCACACTTTTTCTGTGTCACATTGTCTTTAGCACACTCAAACAATTGTGCTCATATGCAGGACAACTCTATCTACCCTTGATCTTTGCATTCTCATAAGACAAAAGTGGTACCTTAGTTACAAGGAAGGAAGAGCAATCCTAAAGTAGGATAAGAATAATAATAGCAGCAAGTATTTGACCACTACTAGTCTTGGAAAGCATTTTCATGACTGAACCTAAGCACCAGTTCTGGCATGATACACTGCAAAAAACAGGTGTATCAAGACAGGTTGAAAGCAGACCCTTTGGATTTTTCAGACAAGTTATTTACTACACAAGCTGGGGCAGGTGAGATTATCTTAGAAGTCAGTGTTTCTAGAATAAGTTTTCTGTCATATTAAAGAAACTGAAAAAAAAATAAATCATGAAATTGTCAGAGTTGGAAGGTGCCTCTAGAGATCACCTATTCCAACCCCCCTGCTAAAGCAGTATGACCTACAGCACATTACTCAGGACTGCATCCAGGCATTCAGCCTTTTCTCATAAGGGAGATGGTCCAATCCTTTAATCAACTTTGTTGCTCCAGTNGTCCAATCCTTTAATCAACTTTGTTGCTCCAGTCTGGACTCTTTCCAGTAGTTCCTTGTTTCTCTTGAACTGGGGAGCCCAGAACTGGATGCAATATCCCAGTTGTGGCCTCACCAATGCAGAGTAGAGAGAGAGGATGACCTCAACCTATTGGCCACACTCTTCCCTATGCAGCCCAGAATTCCATTGGCCCTCTTGGCAACGAGGGCACATTGCTGGCTCGTGGATGGTTTACTATCTACCAGGACCCCCAGATCCTTCTCCTCAGAAGTGCTTTCCAGCAAATCCACTCTTAAACTACATTGGTGCTCAGCATTCTTTCACCCAACATGCAGAACCCTACACTTGCCCTTGTTGATCCTCATTGGATTTTTTTCTGCCCACCTCTCCAGCCTGTCCAGGTCCTGCTGGATGGCACCACAGTCTTCTGGAGTGTCAGCCAGCCATCCTAGTTTGGAAACATC
Organism: Jacana jacana; assembly: GCA_013400555.1. Lineage (NCBI taxonomy): Eukaryota > Metazoa > Chordata > Aves > Charadriiformes > Jacanidae > Jacana > Jacana jacana. The sequence goes on along the minus strand of VZTM01022014.1, from coordinate 18,686 downwards.
AGTGAACTTGCTAAGGATGCACTCAGTCCCATTGTCCAGATCACTCATGAATATGTTGAACAAGTCTGGACTGAGTATTGACCCTTGGGGAACACCACCCTCCAATTTGACCTTGCTCCATTAATTACAACCTTCTGAGTCCTGTCACACAGCCATTTCTCCATCTACCTCACCGTGCCTTCACCTATCCCATCTATCTTTCCTTTTGTTCCTGACATCCAGCCAAAGCTCTCTATTTAGGCAGGGTGGTCTTCTATCCCATTAGCTCATTTTTTGGCATCTGGGGATGGCCTTCTCCTGTGCTTTTAAGAGTTCCTTCTTGAAGTATGACAAGCTTTCCTGGTCACCATTGCCCTTCAGAACAGAATTAATTGCATTAATTTATATGCATATATACATTCAAGCCTTTTTTGATATAACTGCTCTTCTCAGTGGTGCAATTTTTGCTTCCACCACTTGCTGAGAAAGCTCTGGTCAAGGTCAGTGCTAAAGCTTTTCTTTAATGGTGGAATGAACAGGTTCAGCCCGTTCGAGGTACACACTGTTCGTTACTATTCATCTTCATTCCATATCTGGTTCTGCTGCTGGTGAAAAGAACAAGGTCAAAATTTATTATCCTGAATTCGCAGTAGTAATGAAAATAACCCTCTCAGTTAAAAGGATGACTAGTGGTTATCCCCGGAAACAGACACCAGAAAACAAGTGTAATAAAAATCGTGCTTCAGGAAGCAAAGGCAAAATAAATGTTGCAACTACTGAAGATGCCATTTTAAATGAAACAAGCTTGCTTGGCACTACCTTAACTCATAGCTCTCTTCAGGAAATGTAATTGAGTGACTGGATAGAGATTTGTTTATTTATTTCACTTTTCAGATAAGGTTCAGCACACACTTTTAGAGGGCAACAATAGTCTCCCCTGCCTTAAGCAGGGAGTTGCATAGATCATCTGCTTTTTGTAATCACTCATTCTAGACCTGTTCATTTCAGAACATTAAGAAAATATCTAGTATTACAGGTTATTGTTGAAGACCAATAATTTTAAGATTCAATGACTCACTTGTCATGCCCCTTATTACTCCTAGATCAGTGTAGCTGCCATGTGGAAAGATTAAATAGTTTGCTGCTCAAATATTTTGAAAATATTATTTGAAGAAGCCTATTTAAAGAAGCCATTGCTTTTAAGGAAGCAATGGATTATCGATGCAAAAGCCAATTGTAAAGTTCTTGCTCTGAGTAGAGCCTTACCTCTTGAGTCTTATTGATTTCATGACTGCCTATAATTTCAGAAGCACTTCAGTCAAAGGGTTATAGAAAATAAGCAAACAAAGTGTGCTAGGCTGAATGCATTTATCTCAGGGAAACAGCACATCAATACCCAAATACATTATCTGCTTCCTCTAGTAACACATGAGAAAAAATACAAACAGGAGAAAGACACCTTTTCTTAGCAAAAATTGTGCGTGGTATAAGCAACCATGGCACATAATCCAATTAAACAATCTTGGAGAACAGAGATTCAGCACCAAGGGGAAAATAAATAAAAAAAACACACACCAATCAACCAAAGGAAAAGGACCACACCACACTGACCATTTCTGCTTCCTGACTAGAAGTCAAAGTCCAAATTGTCTGAACTCAGATGCTGTTGTTTGCAATTCACAGAGAACAGTCACTCAAATATCACAGAGAGTGGAGTGCAGTTTCTCCAGTGCTGCATTCTGCTCAGGCTTCAACAGGCCATATGAGTTAACTGAAGGGCCTGTTGTGATTATCAGAAAAATGGAAGTTGGTCAAATTGTTGCTAAATCAAAATGTTTGAGTAGCAGATTCTAGTTAAGGTTAATTTTAAAATTTTGTTTACTGCTTTCAGCCTAGTTTCTTTTTTGTTACATTGAGGATTTGAATCTTGGCTCAGATTTTGCTAGCTCTGGAAGTACACAGACTTTATATACAGCTATTCTTTCTCTGATAATGATTTTTCTATGTTTAATCATCTGTGTTATACCAGAATTTATGTATAAAAACTGACAATTTACATGTGGTCAATTTGCCTGAATCTTCCTTCAGCTGCTGACATCCTGGAACACAACATTTCTGCAAATACATTGAAATATGGTAGAAATTGAAACAAAAATTACTCAGCAATCATATAAATATTATTTGTGAAAATGTGACCTTTTAGTGATGTACTTATGATACTTCTGTCCACATCTAAACCTGTCACAGTAGATGTTCTAGTGAAGTATATGAGGACTAGGCAACTGAATTATTTCTCCAATTTATTAGAGTTTTCTTTTATAGCATATTCAACAATAATGGTTTGTCATACTATCATACGTGAACCCAGACACAGTCAACTTCCAGGATGCTGACGTTGTTTATCAATAGCTTAGCCTGAAATCCTCCTTTTTCCCAGCACTTTCTGGTGTGACAAGGTCTAGTCAATTCCATTCACTTAATGAAATTCAGCAGTTTGTTTTCACTTCTTTGATTTTCTTTCCACTTGCTACAGGAAGCATGAAGGCTATTTCCAAACTGCCTTGTGGCGAGAGAAAACTAGGCCACAGACTCACAGCCTACAATATTCCCTCTGTCCCGAACTAGTGACCTGTGGAGACGACTGATGTAAAAACAATGCATAGCACTTTGCCTAAACTCTTCAAGGTTTTGTATAATGTCATTACAGTCCCAAGACAAAATGGGAGTATCTAAAATAATTTCCAAACAGCACTGAATTTACTATCACAGTTCTGAGGAAGCACCACATTCTTGGGAGAATACTGGAGGATATTATAATGTCACATGGTAAGTAGGAGGCTTTTCTGGTCCAAGGAAACCATGATGTGTACTGACTGTGTGGGACACACCTTGCAGCAAACTATCCTGTCCAGACAAGCTACCACAGCTCCACATCAAAAAGAAGGATCTGGTTCTCTCCAGAAGGAACAGGGAAGGATGAATGCAATGCAGATATTCATGTGACCAGAACCCAGAAATGAAAGAGAACACTAGTTATCTTGGTAGTAGAGATCCATCTCAGGTCAGTCCTCTTTAAATTTATCCTAACTTTTACCCAGATGACTTAAGACAGTTGCTCATGAGAATGAATCCTGGGTGCATTTCTGAGACCTGCAATGGCTGCCACATCAGCTTTGCCTCTAACTTCTTAGAATCATAGAAGTGTCCAGGTTGGAAGGGACCTTTAAGATCATCTAGTCCACCCATCAACATAACTCTGATAAAAAACAACAACCCATCACTGAATCACATCACTAAGCACTATGTCAACCTGTCTTAAATACCTCCAGGGATGGTGCCTCAACCACCTCCCTGGGCAGCCCATTCCAATGCTTAATAAACCTTTCAGTGTAAAAAATTTTTCCTAATATCCAGTCTGAACTTCCCATGGCATGACTTGAGGCCATTTCCTCTTGTCCTATTCACCTGTGACTTGAGAGAAGAGACCGGCCCCCACATCTCTACAACGTCCTTTCAGGTAGTTGTAGAGAGTGATAAGGTCTCCCCTCAGCCTCTTCTTCTCCAGGTTGAACTATCCCAGCTTCCTCAGCCTCTCCTCATAAGACTGACTCTCCAGACCCCTCACACCAGCTCTGTTGCCCTTCTCTGGACCCACTCCAGCACCTCAATGTCTTTTTTGTGGTAAGGGGCCCGAAACAGGAACACAGTACTCAGTACTCTTCATCAGCACTGCAGGTTGTCAACTACTCTCCTCCCTGTCTCCATCTTCCCAGGCTTTTGTGCTGCAAATGTTTGCAGTAGAAAACACAGCTATCAAAATTACACATCTAGATGATAAGATTTGTGTTGCAGCAGTACAATTCTGGGGAATTTTTATAAAACTGCTGTAACTTATTCATACCAACACAACCTGAACTAAGAGGAAATGAGACATGCAGCTTTCATATCTTCTCTTAATTGTTAGCACTTTTGGGCTCAAATGGGCTTTCCATTAAACATCATTAAAAAAACAACCAAACCACCTACCAGACGTTCTAGAAAAAGTTTATGATATCAGTGTGCTTTCTGACTTAAAAGCATGGCCAGAGCTGTCCTTTAACTAAGAACAGACTAGAGAAGTTCTGGCCCACTAACATTTCTTCTTCCCATAGCAATAGTTTAATCTGTTACTTCTTTCTTGAGATTATTACTCACCTGTGTGGATTCAGATGCAAATTCTACTATCTCTTTTAAGTCCCGTTCATTTGGAAAGAATTGCTTGTATCTGACTTTGCTCAGCAGCCATCTCAGGGAAAAAGTGTTAAAGTTTCTATAATTGTTGTTTTCTTTCCAGATTTTCTCTTGAGAACATAGGCATATTATAACAGTTACAAATATAGGCATTTTTTCTTTTGCATTGTTTGTCATCTGAGAAAGTCCATTAAATCCTAATAGTGACCCCTGTAAAAATTCCATTAACAACTGCATTCTCCATTCCAGCTTCAAGCTAAATAATCCCTCCATTTTGCCTTGTTCAATAACCCAATCCATTACCCTGGACTTTGTATTACATAATAAACTCAATTAAGGTGAGCAATTACTTCTTCCAGTAAAGAAAGCATTGCCCACAAAGCTGTTTGAAAGTACAGGGGGGTTTGCAGCTACCTTTCTCTTTGGCTATTTTAAAATAATACTGAATTTTCCCAGTAGATTTAACCACGTAAACAAAACATTTGACCACGTCTATATTAACCACTTTAATTTTTCACAGGTGGCCAGTTCTAAGCTTAGATTTCTAAGTAGATGGACATTATAACACCAAAAAAGTATGCTTTTCCCCCTTACACTTTAAGTCAGATGAAATCATGGGTTTGCGTTTTCTTGGTAAAATTTGTGTCAGTTTACTCTGTTTGTTGATATATGTCAAATGCTGTACTGGCATCATTCAGAAAAATTAGACCAAGAAGGTAAAATATCTGGAGTCTTCTTTTACTTGAGCAGTATTTATTAAATGGGGATGTTAATGTCTGAACACCAGGACATCAGATTGGCTAGGATATGGGCACAGAAAACTTCTCTACTGCCTCATGCTGGTCTAATTCACCCCTGTGTTAGCAGGTAGTGTGCTGAAATGCATAAGGAACTCTGCAGAGGTACTCTATACGCTGTGCAACACTCTGCCTGGTCATCAGCGCAGAAACACAAAGGGAAAGTCTTTTCTAAACTTCTTGGCTTTGTTTTTTCCTTTCTTTTTCATCTCCCTAACTTACTCTTTCTGTGCTTTTCTCCTGCTGTACGGGAGAGGAAAAAAAAAAAAAAAGAAAAAGAAGCAATTTTTTTTAATAAGAAAATAATTTTATCATCATCACTTGGCACCACATAGTGTATACCCGTACTCTGAAGCATTTGGACCGGTGTGGCCACAAAATTCCACAACTTTTTCAAGTATTCCCCCATTATTTCCATTCCAGATCCCTCAAGCGCACCAATACCTTTTCTTCTGTGTCCAAAATCTTTCAAGTGTCAGTTCCTATCTCTGCATAGCCAACTGGCTGCAGCTACCACCTGCCCATGTCAGAGTAGGAGCCCGGTCTAGGTTGTGCCAGAGCAAGAAAAGTGTAAGTGGGACCTCAGTGAAACTGAGACCTTGGCCAGCATGACAAAATAAGAATTGCAGGAGCTCACATCTGTCTGAGGAGCAGATGGAGTTGGACCCTCCCTGTGAACAGAAAAGTGCAGGGACAGTCCTTGTTTTGCAGTTTAAAACAGTCTGAAGGGAAACCTTCAGAATTCTCCAGCATTGTCCACAAGGCTTTCCCAGACTTCTCACTTTTTTCTCTTATAGTGTAATCAGCTGAAATCCCCACCTGATGTAATTTGGATGCCTTAAAACATCAGATTTTATTTCTCTTTCTTTAAAATCAGGATCTAGAATGTTTTCCTCATCTTTTTTTCAAATGTTCCACATTGCTCTGTTTCCTCCTGAAAAGATTCTTTTATCTTGAAATTAAATCTAGTGATAAATTAAAATACACTGAAAGAAACTTAACATTACAAAGACAACCTCAACAAATTAACAGTTTCCTCTTATTTATATTAAACAATGTGTAGTCATGTATTTTTCTGTCCATATCTATCTCCTCAGGGTGCAAAATTACTAACTGTTAGACTTTCAAAGGTAGCATTCCTCAGGTTTAGGCTATCTGACTTATATCTCTGAAAATTCAGTATCTACAGCTTGGAGAAAAAAGTGGTATTCTTTCAAGTCATTGTAAAGTCTGTATGCCTCACATCTATAAACCAATTCTATGTGTCTTAGGCTTAGAGTTTGGAAAAAGCTGGGGAGGAAGGTGGGTAAAAGTCTGGTTTTGTGGGATTGTTTGGGCTTTTTTTTAACGTACCCTATTAAAAGGTTGACATGTTATTTATCCTTATTATCAGTGTTATTAACAAAATAATTCTGTGGCTTAGAATTCAAAAAGAGGCATTTAAGAAAGTCTGCAAGCAAATCAAATATACGTTACCTGAAAAAATATAGTCCATGCAGTACTACTTTTGACTTAAACTTTTGACTGGGACTTTTCGGTTTTGCAGACCTTTATTACATCTACAGTCACTATCACTAAAATAAGAAACTCCTTGAATATTACTACTGCTAAACTTGAACTATATGAACTCTCCAACTGGAAAACTTACTGTAGGAAGGCAAGATACAAGGACTCCGTATGTATCAGTATTCAGATAAACAAAACAGAGATGTAATGAAAAGTGAGCCTTGCAAGTTTCCTGAAAGATTTCTGAAATGGTTAGACCACTTTGTTTATTGTGCAACTATGTTGTCCAGTTTATTAGTTTTTTCTTATAAATTCTTCTCTATAAACCAATTTTTAATTAAGATTTTTTTAGAATAGCCCAAATCTATACTATAATTATTAATTTAAGCCTTTAAGGTTTTAAATGGGCTGACCAACAGATGTATCTTACCACAGTAACTAAACAATGTTGTGTTGCTTGAGCTGTGTCACATAGCAGGAAAATCTGTGTCTATAAATTTCTTAGCTAATTAACTCAACACTCCGTGCAGTGCAGTAAAAAAATATTTAGCATGTACAAGTACTCCAGATCCCTAGGGCCACTGCACTCACTCAAATACCTATTCATTCTCCAGCCTCTTGAAATATACACTATCTACACAATACAAAACTCTTTAAGGACTAATCTGCAACCCACACCACACCCTGGCAACATAGAACTGGGTATGAGTACTTGACATCTCTGTTCCAGTAATTAAAATCTATCCTCCAAAACTGGAAGTGTAATGTGAGAACCTTTCTGAATAACACTGGCTGGAATCCTGTGATTTCCTTAACTTAGTTATGGTCAACTGTATAAAAGTTTGAAAGTCATGAGAAAATATAAGCCAAGCATTGCTTCAGGCTGTAATTAATAAGACTTCATGCACTAAACTGTACAAGCTATGATAGAGATGCATATCCATAGTTGACTGCAATGATAAACGTTCCTTTTCAGTCTTCATCCAAGACTCAAATAAACAGACATTTATAGCACTGAAAAAGAATAGTACATACAGTGTCCCAAGTTCTACAAGGAAAATTCTGACAAAATAGGTCACTTTTTGTGCATTTTAAAAGTAGAGGCATAGAGGCTTAAGCAAACTCTAATTACCAGCACTATCAGGTGATGCCATTCTAGAATATTTCTAACAGTAGCTTGAAAGGCTAAAAAAATAATTAAAAACTACTAAGATGACAGCTCAATTGTGCAGCAAGACTAAGTCATATTATATAAAGACATCCAATAAAGAATTTCTTTTCATCACTGAGGTTTTTCCTTTGTGATCTTAACATATGGTTTTCCTTCATGCCAAGAAACAGTCAATAAAAAGAAGCTTTTGTTCTTGAACTGCACCTTTGTTCTTCCCAAGCCTTAGCAACCATTCATCAGTTTATGGACGCAGTAAGAGTAGAATAGATGGAAAGATTTAGTACAGAACTCTTTATTGCTTACCTGAGTCCAGCCTTAGTCTCCTATCTGACACTAACTCATAGAACTAGAACTGCTAAACACTACCACTAGTGACAAAACAGCAAGAATATGAACAAACATCTTCCCTTTTCTACTTTTTATTGCAGATCACATCCCTTGAGCTAAGCACAGCCTGATGTGACCATTTTCTGCAACAGTAAGAGATGTAAATTTTTTAATTGGTTTATTGTGGTGAGCAAGGTCGTCTGTTAAGTAATTAGATTAATATAGGATATGAGATTTCTTTGCCAGATTTTACTAAGCACACAGAACACTATTCCACTTAATAAATTCAGATTCAGACCATAGCACTGAACTATAACAAGCACAGGCACAGCTGAGGAGGCAGGCTGATAACATTTCTCAGCTTTCAGGTCCAGGTCTCATTGCTGCCCATCTCTGAACTTCATATCATATCAGGACAAAATACAGGAAAATAAATTCTCCCATGCACAAAGGTTCCTTATGTGGGAAGCCTGGACCAAGAGTTAGCAGTTCCTGAGAGCTGGGCAATCAGAGGATGGGGAAAACAGGGGCTCCAGCCAAAGGGAACATCTGCCACAGGTCTCATCCTTGTGCATCAGAACAGCTTCTATTTTTCTCACCATACTTTGACATGAAAGCTTGGGTTTGTGTCTCGCAGAAACCAAAATTATGATTATTTTTCCATCAGTTAACTACACATTATTAAAAATAAATCCACACACCTGATTTTGAGAAAATTCATTGACCAAAAGAACCACCAAAATTTATTTGGATTGCAAGGCGGAAGCACGTGTAAACTAAGGTAATTTGACATCAAAGCAAGTGTTGGTGGTAGCATCAAAACCAGACATTTTTTTAATTGCTGTCAGACCTTATAGCCACTATAATTCTATGTGGAATTCTTTGAAAAGTTTTTCTGCTCTGTGTTATACCATAAATCATAGCAAAAACTAAGAATAGGCATTTCATAAACATTGATTTGATCATGCAACCTGCAATCTTAACTAACTCTTCATAAGGCAGATACTCCATGATTTATATTCCTTACCAAAAAAAAAAAGTACAACTTTGTCACTAGGGATTTTTATTTTAAGTAACTGGTAGGATTCCATATTAAGTGACCTGTAATCCCCATAAATTGCTCTGCTCCCTTCCTATAAAGGAATTATTTTTCTCTCTCTCATTTCATGATTTTCTTCTATAGGTACAATTTAAATAATAATGGACTTGTTCTACTAAGGGCGACTAGGAACATTAACTTCAAATGTAGCAACAATCCATTTAGCTTGCTAAAACAAACTCCCTGATTACTAGAAATAATGAGGGTGTCTGATATCTCTTCTGTTTATTTAAAACAGCTAGCTAATACTAAAATAATGCTCATTTAAGTTACTTAGGATCTCAAGTGATGTGTTAAAGCCATACTAGTATTGTTTTACACATAACAATAAAAATTAGTATTTAAATTACTGTTTCTTCAGTTTGTGAATTTTTGTATGATTCTACTACTACTACGGAACACTAGATTTCTGAAAGCTTCAGTCTCAGTTTTGATGTTTCCAATAGAAAGAGTTGTTTCAAATTACACCGGGGAGATTAAGAAGCCAATTCAAAACTTTCAAAGAGAAAAAGCTACTTACATTGATCTTCAATAGATTTAGATCAGGCTTGTATTTACTGAGGCTCCAAAGGGTGTGTCTTTTTCAGGAAGCTTCTTGTTTTAGTTCCATGAGGACCAGAAAGATATAACATGTACAATACTATGAATCACTTCCATTTCAATTAGCCTTTTAAAATAACTGGTTTTTCTTTCATCAAGAAGCAGAACAATCTACAGGCTAGAGATATGGTCATGTCCATCACTGGTCCTAATTGCAAGTTCCAAAAAGACATTGCAACAGAATCTCCAGCTGCTGAAGTTATTTCACTACAAGTTTAGTTTAGCAAATTATTTAAACTTTTTTTTTAATGTGAAGTTATGATTCTTACTGAAAGTACCTTATATTTGCAATCAACAGATTTCTGTTCAGAATGGTTCAGAAAAGCCTTATAAAGAATGAGGACGTGTCAACTGAACACCATGCAGAGTCTTAAAGGGAACAGCAGGAAAAACACATCTGGGTGGACTCCCTCTCTCAGGAACCCTTTATTTTACCACCAAAATATCTTTCAAGCATAGAGATATAATTCCGCACCATTCCTGGTTACACTGCCAGCATAGCTCCTGATTTGGACTAGAGTGGATTTTGAAAATCTCGATCATGACAGAAGACATTGTCCTCCTATGGTAAACACTCAGCCTGTATGCAATCCTGTCACTTCTGTTCTGTTTCAAGACTGTGGACTACAAAAAGAAAGAATTTGCTGGGCTTGTGTTTCATAACAATTTCAGTATGCATATAAGCAAGTCACTCAACCACATCATCACTGATTGTAAGAGCTCCACAGTCAAACCTCTTCCTTACATACAGGGCCACTCCTCCACCTCACCTGCCCACCCTGTAGCCCTCCATCCCAGCAGTCCAGTCGTGGGACTCATTTCACCAAATCTCACTAATGCCAGTGGTGTCATAGCTCTGGAAACTGACCAAAACTTCCAGTTCAGCCTGCTTTTTTCTCATACTTCATACATTGGTATATAAGCATTTCAAATGTGTTCCTCAACCTTCTATGACATTCAATACCACTTCTTAAAAAACAAACAACAAACAAAACCAACCAACCAACCAACCAACCAAAAAACCCCAGCACATAAACAAACAAACAAACAAAAAACCCCAAACAGAACACAAAATTAATTTTTAGGAAAGGTTATAGAATAACGTATGAAAATTAAGTTTCTCACATCTTTCCCTATGGAAAACAGTGTAAATTCTATAGGATTTCTCCAATTGCTCATAAATTATAAGCAATTTAACTCCCAGTGAGAGTTTTCCAAACAGCCTGTTTAGAACATAAAAGCAATGCTTATAGAAAGAAGGAATTCTTTTTAAAAAGCTTGCAAGCATTTGGCTTCTTCGTTTCAGGAAAAAAAGGCAAACTGGGGACCAAAAAAAGCTGGTTTTTTTACTATTTCCTTTTTGGTCCTGTTAATCGCAGCATTAACAAAACATTCAGACAATCTTTGCAAACACATTCACCTGAAAAAATAGCAGTCAAACAGAAGTCTAGCTGACACTTTCCAAGATCAAATTCTTGTCAAAGAATTGAGTGTCTGAACCCATAGGAGTTAGACTTATTCATGGCATAGATAAAAGATCAAGTGTCTCAAACTGAAGCAGCTTTTTCTCTTCTGGTTTAACATAAGATAGTATATTAGAGTCATTGTTCCTATTCCCTTGAATTTAGTGCCATTCATGATCTCATGTAAATTGTGATCTACTGTCCTACATATGAATAAATACCAAATAAATGACAATTCCCATGAAGAAGATAATGTAATTTACAAGACAAGTAGTAAAATTTGACACAGAATTAAGGAGGAGAGTTGAGGCTCACCGACTAAATTGTACTAAAATAATCTCAACTGCTCTGATCAGTACTAATGACTAGTTAAGAAATCACACCCGTTGCTTCATGAAAACAGCAAATTCTAATAATGTACACTTCAGACAAAACACTGCCATATTTGTCTGAGATTAATAAGGTAACAAATGATGCATCTGCAAAGTCAGAAAATTCCATTTGCTGCCACTAAGAAACTGCTTGTAGAAACTTAGTGAAGTTTTCAGAAAAGAAAAGATAAATCCCAATCATGGGAATTAACGGTTTTGTGCTATATCTTTTCAAAAGTTAATCTCTAACTGTGCTGAATCAACACCTGCAAGCAACAGCAGGAGGGGAAATACAGGTACTTGAGGCTCCAGTCAGCAAGTGCAGAAGAGTCAGGTACCTTGACAACAGTGATACAAGTAATCTTTAAAATTTCATCCATTTAATTCCTTAGGGAGAGGACTCAGTGAGCTGAGGTTGCTGCTAAAAATGATAGTACAGCACCTACTGTCATTGATCAATTTAAAAACACAATTTTTAAAAAATAAGATATTCTGAAAGACTGAAAGTAGTACAGAACTTCTGAACAAAATGTTGGGGGGGGGCTGTGGCTTGTTTGTTTGGGGTTTTTTGGTGTTTTGGTTTTGCTTTTTTCTTTTTAAGATTACTTAGATTTGCAGGTTAGCATCAAATACCCGCTACCTAGAAGACCTCAGGAAAGATTAATTTCTACAGTATTGTATTGATGAAGTACAGCCTTAGTTCACAATAAGCTTCAAGTTCTTGGCATCTCAGTAGAACGATAAAAATAAAAACCCCAAACAAACTCAAAATCACACAGCAGTTCTCAAAGAGTCTGAGAAGGGGCAGGGGGGGAAGTTTGATTTTTAAAGTTAATTCCTGAGCCCATTTACTTATACTGTCTTCAAAAAGTTAAAAGAAAGCAGAAGGTTGACTGCTAATTTACAAATTTGACAGAGTCTACGAATAGGATGGTCACTGGCAAATAATTTACAATGCATCATCATTTACAAATACTTTCAACTGAATCAACAGTTTTTGTCTGGTCTTGTTCATGAGCTCTTCCAAGTGGTTAGGAAAATGTAGATAGTCTAGAGATCACGTTTATCAGAAAAACGTTAAAAATAACATTGTGCAATGAATTCTATTACTGACTTTTGAATGGTACTAGTACTACCTTGCAACATATAATCATACACTTACCACGCTATGCTATAAGATGCTATGTTCATAAGTCCTTAAATTTAACATTCTTACTACCACTTTTACTTATTTTCATTACACCTATTTTAAGAACAATAATTTTTTACTTGACAGATTCCTAACACCATCATTTTGCATATTTTTGGTGATCTAAAAGAAAGGTGTCTGACGGAAATTTTATCAATCTGCTTGTTCAAAGCAGAGCTCCTTTCTCCCCCTTCCCAGACCTGGTATCTATGAAAGAGAACAGGAAGAGAAATGAGAAAAAATTTAACTCAGAGGTGTAGTGGAGAGAGAGGAACCATTGTGACCTTTCTCTCCACTCTTCTCATCCATCAACTTGCACAAAACCCTCTCCAATTCATGAGCAGAAACCACTGCTTTTTCTCTGCAGCTACCCTCCCAAGGATAAAGATGATGGAAGGAAAAGCCCTTTCTCGGCAAGGGTAGAGATTGTGAGAAAGCTCCCAGCACAAGACGTAATTCAACTCAAAAATACTTTGAAAGTTTGTAACTGCAACTCCTGCCAGTATTACTTAGAGTCCTTTGTGCATTTAGAGCTTATGAACAAGTAGAGTATGAGTTATGTCATTTCCACTCCTAACAAAGATAAAATCTCAGTGAATCAATTATGTGGGAACCAAAATATCAGTGACAGGCACTTCAGAACTACATCACAAAGCCTCTTTTGTAAATATGATGGTTTAAATCTTAGCCCTATTGAAGTGAAAGCTCACTCAAAATCAAAGAAGAGAGTAGCATGCCTCTAGAGAAATAAATTGTTCAAAGGCTTATCTTCCTAGTAGTATCAAGCTGCTTCTCACACCTTGGTCTGGTTCTTGATCTGCCTCTGATCTGCTGGTGCAAACCTCTCACTCACCTCTCACTTCTGTGCTGTGAACCTCTCTCAGACTGAAGCTGTGCTTTAACAAGAGATAGGTTGCTTCTTGCAGCATAATGCAAGTCAGCAGCTACTAGGTACCCAAATTCTCCCACTTGTATTACAACTAACAAGTGCAACTGTACTGTATCTATTCTAGCTTTAGAGAGTTTGATTTTTTGTTGTTGCTGCAGTCGTATAAACACCAGCTTATTTCCACTTCAGAATCTAGGTGATATAAAAAGAGAAATTACCCAATAAAATAGAAGCCATGAAAAAACTTACAATTCTAACTACCACAAATGTGCCCCTTTGCTGTAAAACTGGATGACAGCATGTTCCAAACTGAGGTAATGAATTTCAAATCACAAAAGAAAAGCAGAAAATTAAAGAAAAGAAAAAAAAAAGTAATACCAGTAGTAAATACCAGGTTGGAAGGGAGTCAATGATCATCTGGTCCAACCTCTCTTGGCAAAGGCAGTATAGACAAGATGGCCCAACACCCTATCCAGACGAATCTTAAAAGTAAAGTGTCCAATGATGGGGAATACACCAATTCCCTGCAGAGATTATTCCAAAGGCCAATTGCTTTGATTGTGAAAAATTTTCCTTTTGTGTCAAATTGGAAACTCCCTGGGAATAACTTGTACCCATTACCCCTCATCTTTTCCATGTGACTCCATCATTGAGACTTGCCAATGAAAGCTATTTGGAATTGTCTCAGATTCTAAATAGGTAATAAATTACTCTCTATAATTACTCTCAGGTAAAGTTGACAGTTACAGCTCCCAACACTGGACACAGAGTAGTTGCTCTTAGTACAATACTAAACTCATATAAGCAACCAAGCCACAGCATGATAACAAAGACAGACTATTAACCAAGCACAGAAAGGTTTGTGGTCAACAGCTCAATGTCTAAGTAACATCCAGTGACAAGTTATGTTCATCAGGGCTCAGTACTGGGATCAGTGTTGTTTAACATCCTTGTCAGAGACATGGACAGTGGGATAGAGTGCACCCTCAGCAAGTTCGCTGATGACACCAAGCTTGGTGGTGCAGTAGACATGCTGGAGGGAAGAGATGCTATCCAAAGGCACCTGGACAGGCTTGAGAGGTGGGCTAGTGCAAACCCCATGAATTTACACCACACCAAGTGCAAAGTCCTGCACCTGGGACATGGCAATCCCAAGCACAAATACAGGTTAGGTGGAGAATGGCTGGAGAGCATCCTTGAGGAGAAGACTTGGGAGTGCTCATGGAAGAGAAGGTGGCAATGTGAGCCAGTAGTGCACACTGGCAGCCCAGAAAGCACACCACATCCTGCTCTGTATCAAAAGAAGTGTGGCCAGTAGGTCACAGTAGGTGATACTACCCTTCTACTCTGTGCTTGTGATACCCTACCTGGAGTACTATGTCCAGCTCTGGAGTCCTCAGCATAGAAAGGACATGGACCTGCTGGAATGTGTCCAGCAGAGGGCCACAAAAATTATCAGAGGGATGGAGCACCTCTCCTGTGAAGACAGGCTGAGAGACCCTGGCTTGTTCAGCCTGGAAAACAGAAGGCTCCGGTGGAGACCTTATAGCGGCCTTCCAGTATCTGAAGGGAGCCTACAGGAGAGGTGGAGAGGGACTCTTTGTCAGGAAGTGTAGGGACACAACAAGGGGTAACAGATTTAAATTGGAAGAGGGAAGATTTAATTAGATACCAGAAAGAAATGCTTTACTGTGAGGGTGGTGAGACACTGGAACAGGTTGCCCAAAGAAGTTGTGGAAGTCCCATCTCTGGGATTGTTCAAGGCCAGGCTGGATGGGGCTTTGAGCAACCTGCTCTAGTGGGAGATGTCCCTGCCCATGGCAGTGGGGTTGGAACTCAATTATCTTTAAGGTCCCTTCCAACTCTAATGATTCTATGATTTCAGGAACATGATAAAAGTCATGGCAGTAGCACCATGTGGAAAAGAACAGATATTTAAAACACACTCAGTTAACAGACCATTTACATCGTGAGGCTGTTAAAGGCTGTAGAATAATTCATCTTGAACAGTTAGAGGACACAGTTGCATTCCTGCATTATGGAATCATCATGAATTGTCCCGGTTGGAGGAACCTTTAAGATCAAGTCCAACCTAACACTGTCAAAATCACCACTAAACCATGTCCTTAAGCACCACAGCTACCCATCTTTTAAATATGTCCAGGGATGGTGACTCCACCACTTCCCTGGGCAGCCTGTTCCAATGTTTGATAACCTTTTCAGTGACGAAATTTTTCCAAATAACCGATTTAAATAACCCTTCATGAAGCTTCCCTTATTATCCTTCTGAACTCACAGTGACCTCCACACACTATTATTCCACAAAGTTTCTTCATGGTTATCTATGAGAAACTTATCTTTGAGAGGATTCTTCTTTTCCCAGATCTTCATAGTCCACACAACAGTCATTATGGTATGTTTCTCGTGCCTGAATCTGACGTCTTCTATATGGTAAAGAGAGTCAGAAAGGAAAATTTAAATACTTATTTTGAAAAATAAGCACAAGATGGTACTTACAGTCAAAAGAAGCAGAAAAGACACTAAATTAGATGACCAGCACAGGTTATAGACAGAAGGTGGTTCTGGAATAATTCAAATCTATGGTTGTCTACACCTGCTTCTTCACAAATAGTTCATTTCCTCCCTCTTGCATTTTCCCAGCAGTGAAGTAGGCATCCTGTGACTCAATACCTCAATGCTTATAACTCTTATTATGGTCAGTAAGAAAGTATTGCATTTATCTATCTAGTTTTCCAGTATACAATTGTTTTCTGGGGGAAAAAGGTAGTTTATTTCATTCACTTTTAAATGAAGCTAGCACCTAGCACATACAGCTAAAACCTAACATTAAAAAAAACATGTAAGGCTTCATGTCTTCCTTAAAATTATCCATTAGAATAGAAGGACAGAGGGAGACTATTTTCAGCAAGAGGGCAGCAGTCTAATAACTGTTGATTTTTCTATCACAGTTCATCCAAACACATGGCAATGACCATCTAATTTAGGCGCTTAGAGGTAGCACAGTAAAACTGATATACCCAAAAATTCAGTTCATAACCTTATAGATAATCATGCACAGCAGGGTGTTATTTGCATAGCAAGCACAAGATTTAAAAAAAAGAAAGAAAAAGAAAGATGCAGAAGTCATGCATTTAGAAGCTAAGAAGCTGACAAAACAAAATGCTCACAGCACTGAATTAGGCCTGAAAAGGGGGGTGGGTGGGAAGGAATTACCTCAATAGGATTAAAAACTTTTTTTGGAAAAAACAAATATCTATATTATCAACTTCTCCCCAGTCCTTTATGGTTTAAACTTAATAACACAGATTTGGTGTTTTCAACCATTTCATCAGAAAGCCATCTGCTCTGGCAAAGTCCCAAGACTTGATCACTGTAGCGAGAGTCATTTTACAGGTATCTTAAAACATAAAAGTCTACAATATTTATGGTTTGTCTTTAAGGTCTCACTGACCTCTAGAAAATAGCTGAGATTATTATGCACAGGATTATGTTTAGTTGTTAGGTGTACTGCTTCACTGAATACTTACATGGTGTGCAGCTCCTATTCTGCAAATGCCCAGGAGCAGATTGTGCAGTTCTGCCAGCTTCTCTTTATTTTTTTAAATTATTCTAACATCTTTTTGCACCTGTGCAAAGTGTCAAATTAATTTTTCTTACTTGTTACTGCTCTTCTCTAAAATACAGCACATTACAATAATTCCCTGCTTTTCAGATATAGCCCTGTCTTCTCAAGTAAGGTGTCTACTTTCCAACCCGCC
>VZTM01022013.1:89644-108873 GCA_013400555.1 Jacana jacana | reverse complement strand
GAGGCCCCGGCCTCGGGCTCCGTGGTGGCGGGAGCCGGGTTGCCCCGGGGCGCGGGAGCTCAGCACCCCCAGCACGGGTCTTGAGGTCTCCATCGTCCCTGTCCGCCTCCTAGATGGCCGTTGGGGCTTCCCCGTCACCCCTTGCCCCCCAAACTCTGCCCTCCTCTGGCAGTGGTGCCAGAGCAGTTGGGTGCTGCCATGGGGACTCATCTTTCTGGTCACTGTCAGCCCTGTGTCCCCATGCCAGCCCTGTGTCCCCATGCCAGCTCCCTGCAGGTCATGATGGGACCTCCAGACACCCCCATCTCCATCCCACCTCTGGCTGGGGGGATCAAGCCCCCCGGTGCCTGACTTGGGCACTCACCACCATCTGTAGAACCTCTTGGCCAACACGTGTCCTCCACACACTGTCTTATCCCTAAAACCACCCGAGGGCAGGACCCACTGCAGGTACTGTTGGTGGGACATCTTCCCGAAGGGCTGGTGGGACAGACCACTCTGGGTCAGGGACATCAGTGCCTGTTCACAGCCAGCCAGTGTCCCTGACACTGGGCTTGACTCAATCTCTCAGGCCTTTCATTGCCTCTGAGGCAATAAATGATGAAACCAAGACATTTCAACACAGAGATGGCCCAACACAGCACCACACTGTGCAGAGCACTTGTCCAGCTTCCTGGCAGGGCTCGGCTCCTCAGTGGAGCAGATGTCCCCTGGTTTGGATACACTGGAAGCTGTAGCCCTCTCCCCATCCCTCATGCATTCCTGCAGACCTCGGTCATGCAGGGCCATGCTGGTTTTACCATGCGACTCCTCCAAGTCACCTTTGCCTCCATGAGGTTCTGAAGACCTGATCTGCAGTGGGCTCACATCAGCCACCATCACATGAGAACATAACCCTCCCTCCCTGTCCTTGTGGTGGCCTGTCCCTCATATTCATTCCCTGAACCCCAGGCTCTTTTCTAGTGGAGAATCTTACGGGCAGCAGAGCTTAGCTGGTTTCAAGCTTCCCCACAGCAGCAGAGTCCAAGCTAAGAGTGCACCAAGAGCTGCTCCTCCTCCTTCTTCTCTTCCTCCTCCTCCTTGGGCTGTTTCACAGTCAGGCTATAGCGACTTCCTGGCATTGCACACAGCTTCTCACCAACTGCTAGGAAAGAGCTTCTAGTTTCAGGGGAAGGGGACTTCAGAGAGGCTTGCCTTGCACAAGTCCCTCTGTTTGGATGCCTCTGGTGGCCTTTAGAAAGGAGGTGAGCACACAGGAAAGCGACCACCACTACTGGAAAATGGTGAGTAAGAACTGGACCTGGGCTGCACTGGACCCGGGGATGGGGCATGGGGAGCAGAGCCTTGTCTCCTGCTTGGAAAGGCTTTGGCCATGTCCTTGTGAGGGGCTGGATCCTGCTGAGACCCTCACTCCACCTGGAAGGCAAATTTCTCCTGTACATCTGAGCTGGTCAGAGCTCAAAGGTCTCTGACCAGTTCCTGGGCTCAGTACAAGACTTGCTGGGTGATGTTGGGCTGGATATAAAATCTGTGAAACGGGAGGAGGCCATACTCTGCCACCGGGTCCAGGAGAGCACCCACCGGTGCAAGATGTATCGAAAAAGATGGAACTGATCATGGTGACAGCAGTGCTGTGTCCCACAGGTAGACCTGAGGGCTATGGGCAAGTCCAGGCTCATGGAACAGCTCCAAAATTAATGGCTACAAACCTCTGAATCACTCAGGTGCCAAAAATCCTGGCGGCATCTTTGGGAATCTGGAAAAAGTTGAGTTTTTTTCCACTAATTTGGGTGAAAGCCCCACTGTCTGGTGTGCAGGAAATAGCGAATTGGTACTGCTTTACCACAGGCTCTGCTCAGAGCGCTGCGTTTGCAGCCCGTACCAGGGAAATTGGGGTTACAGCCCGGGGATGGGAGGGGAGCTTGCACTTATTTAGGTATATCCACATTTGAGTGCTTATGTCTAAAAAACCCTGCACTGGCTTCCTGGCATACCAGCCCTTCTGTTGTGAAAGAAAAAAGTTATGCAAGCACAAACCCAAAGTGAAATCCCAGATGGAGAACTTGAGAATCAGAGCTCGTGGCTTACCAAGGGCAAGTGGAGCAGCCAGCTCTGGTGAAAAGGGACACAGTGGTGCAGGGACAAGGGGGTGGGAGAAAGATGGGGCAGGGCAAGATGATCCCTCCCCTCTCATAAGGTCCATTTAAGAAGCTCAGGAAAAACATAACTCCATCCCACCTGAGTTTTGTGCCCTTCCGCAAACCTGGCACTTTCTTCTGAAAGTCGTCCAGACTCCTCCTGGCAGCCTTTCTCTAGAGGCTCCAGAAAAAGGTGATTTTTGGTCATTCAGGAAGCTGGGGCCGGTTGGGGCCAGCAGGAGCCAGTGGTTCATGTGTGCACCGTTGTGAGCAGAACAGGAAGCACAGTGCTCTGAAAGTAGGGCAGATCTGCTGCCTTCTCACCTTTTCGTTTGCGTGCAGGCTTTGGCAGGGTGAGTTTCAGCAGCACCATCCTGGGTTTTCCTCAGGGTGGGGGAATGCTGATGCCTCTGGGTTCATCATGAACTTCTTGGGACGTGAGAATGCTCAGGGGGTTGGAGCACCTTTGCTCCGAGGACAGGCTGAGGGAGCTGGGTTGTTCAGCCTGGAGAAAAGGAGTCTCTGGGGAGACTTCAGANATGATTCTATGATTCATGGGAACCAGGACCAGAGCAAGGCAGGCATCTGAGCCCTGGAAAATCTTGAGATCTCAAATTCTGCCCTCAGAAGCTTTGCTACTAGTAGGGTATAATCCCCCACCCCATCCCTCTGTTTTGATGGTCCTTGGTAGTGGACAAGGGTGGATTAGACCAACAGACTCCATGAAATGCCTCCTGGATGTTCTCAGGGTGGTGAGACCTGTTCCTGACCTGGTGCAGTCCAGTGTTGTTTTCTCAGGAATGCTCCAGGACTGATTTGAGCAAAGGCCACATTTCCTGGAGAAGGCTTAGTGTCAGGCCATGCAGAAGAAATGTGGCATTCCCCAAAGGGCTCTCTGACTCGTTTTCCACCATTGTGTTTTAACTGGAGCTTTTCTTAATAGTCGCAGACAAATCTGGAGGGGAAAGAGGCCGTGGTGAGGCATCTACGGGCAAAGCTCCAAGGGAACAGGAAAGACCCTCCTGAAGCAGGGAGCCGACTGGAGAGTTGCTCTGCAGCATCCCCTGCACGGGGCTCCAAGGGTGAGCCACCTCCTGAGCCCCTCTGGACCAGGAGGGTGGACTTCAACAGAGCTTCTCCGTCTCGTGGTAAAGGTCAGAGTGTGGGACAGCATTCCCCTCCTCATCCCATGGGTGAGACCCCGGGATGGATGGTGCAACTGAAGAAGGGGACTGCTCAAGACACCAGCTTTCCCTCAGCCACTGCAAAGCGAGGAGAAGACACGTTGAACAAGGAGGTGGAAGCCACCTCTGATCCTCACCAGAGAAACCCAGCCCAGCAGACACGGCCACTTGCCAAAGACAAGGGTTCTCCAGTGATTCCTGCCAAAGGCCCAGCTGTTGCAGCCTCCCTGGATGCTGCAGGAAGCCCCCATGGGATGGGGCACCCAGTTCTGCCTCGAAGGAAGCCTTTGCCACACATCAAGGTGCTGGGTGTGAGGCCGGCCAAGCCCAGGCGCCCTCCTGTCGTGGATCTGGAGAAGTTTGGCACGGCTGCACGTCCTGAAGCACCCATCCGTCCTGCCATGGAACCACTAAGGAGCGCTCAGCTGGGTATGACCAGGCACCTGCAGGTCCCTCAGAGAAGGACACAGCTCATTCAGAAAGGAAAATTTCTCCAGTCACAGTCTGGAGCTTCAGGGAGATGGAAATACTGGGGTGGGGGCTGATGGAGAGGTGGGGGCTTGTAATGCCAAAAGAGCTTTTCTAGGAGTACCATACAGAAAGGAATGAGAGAGCAGGACACCAGGTGAAGAAACAAAGTGGACTAAGTGCCCTGTCCCTGGCTGGGGACAGGTATCGAGCTCCGGGTTGCTTGTAGTGAGTAGGGTTGGAGTAAGTAACATGAAGGATTCTGACAAACTGGAGTCAGCCCAGTGCAGGGCTCTAAGATGTTTGGGGGCTGGAGCAGGTGGGAAAAGAGAAGCTGAGACCCAGGCTTGTTTGTCTGGGAGGAGAGCGAGTGAAGGGAAGGTCCTCTCGGTGCACAGAGCTATCTGATGGGAGGAAAAGATGGAGCAAGACTCTTTCCAAAGTGTCCAGGAGCAGGACCAGAGGCAACAGTGCAGTTGCTTGAGCTGCAGTGGGGAAATTCCAGTTAGAAAGGCTTTTTTCTGTAGGAGTGGTGCAGTCCTACAGCAGGCACCAGGGAGACAACTGTCTCCAACCTTGGAGATATTCAGTTGCCACCTGAATGAGGCCCTAAACAAGCTGCTTTAGCTCTGAGGGCAGCTCTGCTCTGAGCAGGAGGTTGGATGACACCCAGAGGTCCTTTCCAACCAGTCCGTCCTTGCATGGCTGTAAGAGCAGACAAGACTGGCCGGTGAGAAGCAGCGCTGATCCCCATCCCATGGGTGAGAAGCAGCACTAATCCCCATCCCATGGGTGAGAAGCAGCACTGATCCCCATCCCATGGGTGAGAAGCAGTGCTGATCCCCATCCCATGGATGAGAAGCAGTGCTGATCCCCATCCCATGGGTGAGAAGCAGCACTGATCCCCATCCCATGGGTGAGAAGCAGTGCTGATCCCCATCCCATGGGTGAGAAGCAGTGCTGATCCCCATCCCATGGGTGAGAAGCAGCACTGATCCCTATCCCATGGGTGAGAAGCAGCGCTGATCCCCATCCCGTGGGTGAGAACCACTCACACACCCTTTGGCCAAAGGGAAGAGGCTCTCTGAAGGTGGCAGCAGGTTGCCTGAAACACTGTCCTCCTACAAGTGTGAGGGAGCTGCCAAGAGTCCCCAGGCACAGCTGGAGCTATGGCCACTGGGGCCATGGTGCTGGCTTGGTGTGCCCTCTTTACCCGCTGTCTGTGGGACACAGCGCCCGGTGCCTCTGGGACATGGTGGTTCTGTTTGGCACATGCCAGGCTCCATGGTGGCCTTCCAGATCTAGGCACGTGTGCTGGTTTCCAGCAGCTGCCCCTCTGCTCATCCACACTCAGGGTGATGAAACGAGTTTCAAATCCTCTTTCTTTCTCAACTCCTCTCAAGTTCTTGCTCACCACCCCCTTTAAAGGATGGTTCCCTATTAACCAACTCAGGTCATGGCCGTGGGGCAGAGGGCAACCGTGAGAGCAGAGCTTCTCTTTGTGTCCTTGGGAGACCTGCAAAAGCTGCTGGTTCGTGTCATTGTTGTGAGATGTTATTGTTGTATCGGTGCTCAGAACCCGGCTCAGCCCGGACGGGCCGTTGTGCCAGGAGCTGCTGGTCCACCGAGCCCAGGCCCACCCTGGGCTGAGGAGGGGGCTCTGCTCCCCAGGCTCCTACAAACTAGCAGTTTTCATGTATTTATTTGTCTCCTGGGTACTGAGGCAAGTTTGAACGTCTAGAGTAACACCCCTGCCCTGATGGGGTTCTTCTTGTTAATTTCTAGGGCACTCTTTTTGTTAATTTTTAGGGGAATCTTATGGTTTCTGGGGCCTGGTGTATGGCTGTGCCTTACTGGGAACAATAACCCAGCAGGACAGCCATGCTGTACCGTGGATCTTTGTGGTGGTTGTTGGCTGGTCTGGCTGACCAGGCTGGTGATAAAAGTAACGGGTTCTTAGCAGGAATGGAGGAGTGCCAGCCATCATACGAGGTGCAGCAGCATCTTCTGGGTGATGGTGCTTCTGAGCACATGGTAGGGCTCACCCTGACTCTGGTACAGATGTGTAGTTTAGGGGTTTAACCACATTCAGAATATGCATTTTGGCCTCTACCTTTTGTCACTGGTCCAGGGAGTAACATTAGGACATAAGAATAGGAAAATCAAAGCTCCCTAGTGAGGTGTGCCCCGGTGTGCTTGGAGGAAAGGAAATCTGCAGATGGGCCATGGAGTAAAAGCATGTCTCTGGATCCAGATGAGCAGTTGGTTTTATCTCCCTGCAGCCCTCTGTGCTTAATCTAGCCCGGGGCAGCTCTGACTCTCTGTGTGGGTACTAGAGTCAAGGAGAAAATGTGAAAGAGTCCCTCTCTGCTCCCTCCCGTTCCTGTTTTTCCCACAGGTCACCTGAAACCAGGCTTCGTTGCATCAGCGCCAGTGCAGTTCCCACCACGGGATGCTCCTGCTGTAATGGGGTAAGGACAGAGCCAGCACTTTTATTCCAGGTAGCTTCCAGGCTCTCCCGACCCAGGGGGAAGGGCACGAGAGGGAACAGCAAGAGGGTCCTTGGGTTCTTGCAGAGTGCCATCCTTCATGGGCTGCACAGGACTGTCCACCACCATCACGCCCCACCAACCCATCACCTGTGCCAGCGGCTGCTGTGCCGTGGTGCTGAGCCTCATGGGGAGCTGCTGGCCCATGGCACAGAGCTGCCATCCCATGGGACAGAGCTGCCATCCCATGGCACAGAGCTGCTGGCACATGGTACAGACCTGCCATCCCATGGCACAGAGCTGTTGGCTCATGGTACAGAGCTGCCATCCCATGGCACAAAGCTGCTGTCCTGTGGCACAAAGCTGCTGGCCCATGGCACAGAGCTGCTGTCCTGTGGCACAAAGCTGCTGGCACATGGTACAGAGCTGCCATCCTGTGGCACAAAGCTGCTGTCCTGCTCTGCCCCACACCTGGGGCCAACTCATGGGCAGCCCAACTGCCTGTTGCCTACCATCCTTCTGGCAGCCTTGAAGCTGCTCTTGACACCCAGGGCCATCACTGCAACAGGGCTTCCTAACCTCTGTCTGCCTCATCACAGGGCTGAAGAGGAGATATACGATGATGTAGAGCCTGTTGGGATGCTCAAGAAAGGCCAAGGCTTTCTGCCACCCGCCATATCCCGGCCGCCAGCGTATCTGCGCACCAGAGGAGGTGGGTGCAGGAGGAGCTGAGGTGCTGGTGGGAGTGAGTGCTGCAGCTCAGAGAGCCCTGAGGCCCTGAAAAGCCATGGGCCACAGCAGAGCCTGTGCTGAGCCCGCTGCTCCCATGCATGGGAGGGCAATGGGTTTCTCTTCTGCCTTGTAAGTGGGCATGGGAAACCCTGACACACACACACACGCACACACACACACACACACACACACACACACACACTCCCCCCTCGCAGTCAGGGGCCAAACTCAGGGTTTGGTCCAGGAGAAGGAAGCTCTTGCTGCTCTTTCAGTCTTGTGACCTGTCTTAGCGGGCGTCTACACCTCACAGCAGCCTCCCGGCAGCAACTCTACCAGGGTTTGGTTTTACAGGTGAAGATGCCAATCCAGCCTCTCACAGGGTTGATTTGCTGGCAGCTGCACAGAGGTAACAGGGGTTTTTATTCTTTCTAAGGGTCCCAAAATGGCCAGGGCATCTGGCTGCTTTGACCAAGCTGGTGGTTTAATGGTCTCTGCTGGGCTTGCAATAGAAATGTCCCTGGTGAAGAGCACAGTTGTCAGGTTTAAACCTGGCCTTAGAGCCCCAGGAGCCCTGGAGGGAGGCACCTTCAGGCCTGGGGGGAGCTGGGGCAGGGCAATGGGATGGGGCAGCAGCCGGGGTGGGAGAAGGGGAAGGGAGGGAGCAGAGCCCGGGGTCACCCAAGCTTTCCCATGACTCTCAATGGCTCTGCAGAGAAACCCAGGTCCCCAAGAAGACGAAGCCAATGACACTCAAGGCATGCAAGAAGGAAGACAAGGCAGACAGGGAGTTTCAGAAGAAATTCAAGGTGAGCAGCAGGAAGCAACTGCTTACCCCTCTGAGGTAACACTCTCCCTTACCTCCTGAGAGGGGCATGACACAATGGCAGAGAGGAACTGTGCTCTGCAGTGACCATCCCACAGCCAGGTCACACTGTGTGTCCCCAGATCGGGCCAGTCCTGCAGAGCATTTGGCTAGAGAGGGCCCTGCTTTTCCCAAGGAGGGAGAGTGGCCAGAGCCGCCCGGCTCAGGCTGCCCTGGGGCTGCTGCCGAGCTGCAGCGCTGCTCTTCGTGTTTCAGTTTGAAGGAAGCATCAACGTCCTCACTCAGATGATGGTTGACCCCGCAGTGACGGAGAAGAGGGGTGGAGGGAAGAACCTGCCACTGAGACGAGGAGAGATTCTTGATGTCATTCAGTTTACAAATCAGGAGCAAATCCTCTGCCGGAACAGCCAGAGGAGGTGTAAGTCTGTGGGGGCTGAGGCTTTGCCTGCGATGGGGATCACAGCGTGCAAAGCTTCTTCATCCTCACACAGCCTAGCAGACACCCCCTCACCATTAGACAGACCTGATGTGTACCCTGGGTTTCAAAGGTTCCCCTGCTCCTTGCACAAACACCCTGCTCTTCCTCCCACGGGGCACCAGCATTTCTGTCATCACCTGGGCTTGTCTCCCTCTGCTAAAAGCCTTTGCAGTTCCCAGACCCTCTTGGCCACCAAGCCAGGCACATCAGGCTTTACCATAGACCTGGAGTCCACAGGCTGTGTTTGCACTGAAGGATGCTCAGGTGAAAAGGAGCAGATCCCTCGGGCACAGAGATGGGGATTAGGCTTTGCCCACCAGGCCTGGCAGGCTCCTTCCCACCATTGCCCTGAGCAGGTTCCTCCCAGGGGTCCAGCTCTGCTTCCCAGAGCTGGGTTCCTCCTTGCCCCCAGCTCTCCCTGGGGCTGTGAGACGCTGCTAAACCCTGTCTGTCCTGAGCAGGGGCAGGTGCTGGGGTGAGACCCTGCCCGTGCTGCAGCTCCTGGCACAACCTGACATGCTTTTCCTCGCTCTGTTGCAGATGGCTACGTGCCCCGGGCTGTGATGCTACACCTGTGAGTATCTCTTCCTCAGCCCCTTCCTCCTCACTCCATGAGCTGTAGTAATTACCCAGCAGGTGCCTGGCACTAAACCAGCCCTGGCTGTTGGGTGCCAACTCAGAACCTCCCAACCCAGGCAGTGACCATAAGCCTAACACTGTCTGGTTACCCTGGGATGGAATCTGCCATTTCTACTGTCAGGAGAAGTTCTGGCACTGGGAGAAGCTTCCTGGGGTGCTGTGCGGCCTCCCCAAGCTGTGGTCCCTCAGGAGGGACCTCCCCAGACACTGTTCAGATGCTGCTGGTGGCAGAGTGCAATGGGTCAGTGCTGTTCCCCTCCACAGCCAGGTCTGTGGCTCCCAGCAGCCTGGGACAGGGCCACTGTCTGTGTGCAGCACGAGGGCAGCCAGAGCCGTGCTGACCCCACACTGGAGGATCCCATCTCTGTGAGGCTGGGAGGGGGCAAACAGGGCTGCGTGGAGGCCACCAGAGCCTATGGACACACTAGGAGAGCTAGAGCAGGGGCTGCAGCAGGAGCTGGCCCTTGCCTCAGTGTCAAGAGGTGGTGGGGACATGGGAGACCAGACTGCTCACAGCACCCCATCTTTTTCCTCACAGGGACACTGACATCTATGATGACGTTGAGATTTATGGTAGGTGCAGAGGGAACTGCTGCTGAAGCCCCTTCACCAAGTGCCAGGCGCTGTTCCCTGGCACAGACAGGCAGCAGTGACCCCCATGACAACACCAGGCCCCCCCCTCCTGCCCCCTTGCTGCTTCCCCACCTTCCCTCTCTCCCCTCCCTCTCCCTCTCTCTGGGACATCCCTTCCTTTCTCTCAGTTCCCCATGGGTCCTCAGGTTCCTCCATTCCCAATTATTTGGATTTCCTGGCACCCTTTCCCTTCTCAGCTTGTTCCCACTTCTTGCTGCCCCAGGGACCCTTCAGCATCCTTTGAGATGTCCCTGATCTCCCAGACAACATGGTCCTCCATTCCTGAGCTCATCCCAGCACACAGACCCCAGCTCTGGCTCACAGACAGCTCTGGAGGTGGAACTGAACGGAGACAAATGTATTTCAGTTGTGCTGATGAGCAAACTTTTTGTCTAATTCTGCCTGGCAGGTTGAGCCATCCGTTCTACAACCCAAAGCACAAGGCAGCACCAACAGAGACCTTCCCAAGGGTCAGAACATGAAGAGCACTCCATGCCATCCTCCTGCTTTGGCAGGAGCTCTGCTTCCTCTGAGATTACCCTGCAAAAGCCACCATGTCCCTGGTGAAGCAGCGGCCGGGCAGCGGGGCCGCGGGAGCCCTGTCCCACGGGGGCAGGGGGTTCAATGAGATCCTCAAGTCAAACCTTCTCTGTGCCTTTGTTTTGCCTGTGTAAAATAAGGCAGTGGTTTGAGAGTGTCGTGGTCTTCTTGGGGACGGGGCTGGGAGCGTTAAAGTCTGGGCCAGAGAGGTTTTGATTCGGAGAGGTTTCAGTATTTCCCCATTCCCAGAGCATCCTCAGCCCGGGACCAGCACTAAACCCACCCGTCCTGTGCCACCTTCTGCGCCGCTCTCCTGCCTCAGTGAGACTCCTGGCTCAAACTGGGGGCAGAAACACCCTCACACAGTGTGGGCAGCGGTGATTGTTGACTGGGCATCCCAGCAGCATCCCGTGGCCGTGGGGCAGGTTTCCTGCAGAGCTGGGCAGGGGTGGCTCTGTTGGGGAAGATCCTCCCCAGCGTGGGTACATCCAGCATCCTCCAGCGGGGCCTCAGGCTGCAGATCACCCCAGGAAATTCTGGAACTGGGAAACAGCCTTTCTTTGCAAGCTTTGTCCTCTCAAAGCCCTTTCAGATGCGGGGTAGGAAGGGGGTGCGCTCACAGCCAGTGGGAGCACAACCCCCTGGGGCAGCCCCTGGTCCCAGATCCCTTTGGATCAGGAGCTGTGAAAGGAAGGATGCTCTGGGGCTGAATTCCCACTCCCAGCCCGCAGCCCCGATCCCGAGGGCGGAGGGTTAACCCGGGGAGGGTTCGGCACCAGCTCAGCAGGACGCCAAGCCCAGATTAACCAGTTGAAGACGTCACTTTCCATTATGGGAAAAGCTCCCGAAGAGCCCCAAAGCTTTTGGTGCCTGGATTAGCTGCCAGCTCAGCTCCCAGCAAAGGGCAGGGATCCGTCGGCGCGGTGGTGCCCGGGGTGATGAGCAGGGCCGGGAGCTGCTCCCAGCGGCATCGCCTGGACGGCTGAGGATGACCATGTGGGAACGGGTCGGGAAAGCTCTGCTGAACTCGCTGTCCACAACCTTCCTGCGGGTCTGGAAGTGGATGCGGACTTTCTGGGGGAAAAATGGCCTCCTGACCCTGTCAATGCTGTCGGTTGCCACCGGGTGTCTCCTGGGGTTCCTGCTGCGGGCGCTGGAGCTGACGGAGCTGGTAAGGCTGGCCGGGTCTGGGGCTGGGGCGAGGGGGATGGAGGTGGGCAGCTGGGGGGGACCAGCCCTGGTGCTGGCAGGACATCGCCAGCCAGGTCCCCAGATGGGCACAACCCCGAAGGCAAAGGCTCCTGGTGCAAGAAAACCACCTCAAGGAGCAGGTTTCTCCCCTTGACTTGTGTTTCTTTCTTGTTTCTTTTGACCAAAAAGCTGCAAACAAATGCCAAAGCTGCAGGACAAATCCTGCCTCCTTCTGCTGGGCGTTTGGGCGGGGGGGTCTGCAACGGAGCCTGTGGGGCTGCAGGAGGCTGGAGGTGGCTCCTGGGGACGGTGGGAAGGGGGAGGCAGCTGCTCAGCTGCTGGAACGTTCAGTGTCACCAGCAGCAGCGTTGGGGTCCCAGGGACAAGCTCCTCCTGCTACTCCCTCCAGCTGTGGAGATGCTCCACCAAAGCCCAGTTCCAGCCTCCAAAGCCCGGCAAAGAAATCCGGGGTGGGTGGAGAGCCTGTGGGGGGCTTCCAGGTGTCACCTTCCTCTGAGAACCTTGGGGACAAATGCACTGGGGACAACGCACCTCAAAGGTGCACCCCCTGAGCGCTTTCTGGGAGCATCATGCACCTAAATGTCACCTCACTGAAATCCACGTGGCTTTGGTGACATCGGGCACCTCGGCTGCGGCTCCGTCCCGATCTTTGGCAGGGCTGGCTGAGCCCGGGAGGGGGGACTGGACTGGCTGCTTTGGACTGGAGCATCCCCGTGTCACCACAAGGATTTAGCAAAGTCTTGTCACTTCAATTACGTCCCTCAGCATCACCGCCCGCAGCGGGGATGATCTGGTTACTTAATTGAAGCCGGCTGCAATCTCCCTGCACCCCGGAGCCTCTGCTTGTCAGCACCCTCAGCCTCCCACACCGGGCTGGAGGCTGGCAGAGCCCGGGGGCTCCTGTCCCTCATCCTGCCATGCACCGAGTTAGTCCATCCTCTGCCCCAGGCCCACCCTGCCCAGTCGCTGCAGCCCTGCGTGTGGTCCCCAGCAACCACTTCTCCCTGTTAGAGACTTTTGTCCCCAAATCAATGCCGCAGATGAGGGGCTGGAGAAGCAGCCAGTCCCTGCTTCCCCCCACTCCTGCTCTGGGATGGAGCGGTGTCACAGAGCTGAGAAACCCACTGACAACAGAGATGCTGTTCAAATCTGCTGTTACTCCCTGCACCCAGCTGGACCCACTGTGGCCCCGCTCTACACGAGCTCCCTGGTGAAATCAGCCAAGTCTAGGCCACACGGGTGGGTCAGCACAGGGACAGCAGTGGGGAGCATTAGCTTTGCCTCAGCATCCCTCAAAGCCCCGTGGTGGTGGGTACTTTGGGGTGACCAAAAGTCCGCTTGGCTTGGGGCCATCCCAGATCTGTCCCTGACACCTCTACAGTAGCACAGTGAACGATTGGGGGACAGGGAGGTAGGGAGGGATGCTGGCAGTTGGCTGCAGGTCTCGCAGATCCTCATTCTTGCCTTGGTCATGGCCATGGGACTGGGGCTTTGGGGGGGGTCTCTCTCCAGGCAGCCCTTCGCCATGCCCACGTGAGGAGCGTAGGGGGTGGATGGATACCGTGGGTGGATGGATACCGTCCTCCCTCGACACCCTCGAGGCTGGACGCCTGGGCTCTCCCTGAGCTGGGCTTTGCCATTTGCAGCCACAAGGTCTTTCCACTTTTTGCTGCCAGCCCCAGGCTGCACCCAACAGCTTTGGGCACTTCTGCATGAGCCTCTGCTCTCCAGTAACGAGTGAAATGACATTTGAGAGGAGCCAGTGGTGGGGCCATGGGGACCATTCCCTAGAGGGCAACAGCCCCAACGATGCTTCTGGGAGAGGCCCAGCCTCAGCACTCCAGTTCATAGCCAGGCGACACACCTGACACGCTGTCTCTGCTCTATGTGCAGGAGAAGCAGTATTTTTCCTTTCCTGGAGAGCTCCTCATGAGGATGTTGAAGATGCTGATCCTGCCCTTGATCACCTCCAGGTAAAACATCACCTTCTGCTTTTACAGTACCATCTCTCTCTGGCCCATAGTCCCTGTTGAGGAGATCACCCTAAAAATGAGTGAGAACAGCCCCAGCCCCAAGCACAGCGTGAAACAGCGGTCACCCCTGCCTCAGTGTCCATCAAACCCAGTGATTTTCCAGCAATGGTCTGGGACAAATCCTCACCTGGATTTGGCAGATGCCTGACCCAGCTCAGGTACCTGCAGTGCCTGGGGTGTCTCCCTTCCTTTGGGCCCAGGCAGGCAGCGGTGTCAGGACCATTCATGGGTGGGTGATGATGGGCAGCTGTTTAAAATCAAAGGTTTGTTTGTTTAAAGGGTTTTGAGAAGTCAGGTAGAAACCACAAGCATCTCTCAATGTCACATGTCTGTTTGCAAACCCCACTTCTTTCAGCCCATCTAGAAATAGAGCTGAGAGAGTCACACTTGGGTCCAAGGAAGGTTTTGAAAAGCTTACATGGATTTACCTATTTTAAACAATTGCTGGCACGTGCTCATTAGAAATACCCAAGCAATTAGCACCCTGTTCCCTTGAAGAGTTGTCACTTCTCTATTGTTTTTCAGAGTTTCCTTACTGTCCCATCTGCCTTGGGTTTATTTTGGGAGCAGTGTGCCCTCTATCCCGGCCACAACTGGCCTTTTCAGCATCAGCCCTTGTAGAGCTGCGCCCTTTTCCCCTCCACCCCCCGCTTTCCTGATGCTCTGCCTGGGTTCTCCTTCGTCCCGGGGTGCTCTCAGCCCTCCTGACAGTGCAGTGAGGGGCTGTCCCAGCTCACTGCTCTCCTGCCTCTGGGCATGGGGTCTGCACTGGGCTCCGAGCATTTTTCTTCACGTTTATTTGGAGCCGACTTTTTTAATTATGGACTGATGGTGAGGTGGCATCTTCCCTCTAAGCGCTGTCCCAGAGCTTCCCAAAGTCTCTGTGGCTGCTGGAGGGGGATCTGTGGTCTGGCCACCACCTCAACCACCCCTCTCTTTTGTGTTCCCAAGGGTGGCATTCACCCAGGCAGCCTCTGTCTCCATCACATCCCACCCGGGGGTCACCAGGCCACTGCCTCGCTTCTCCAGCAGCCTTGGCCAGGGCTCTGCAGGGCCCCAGGGGAGTTGGAGCAGTGAGAGCCAGGGGGCAGGAGCTCACTGGGGGTCTGTGAGCACGTGGGGCACCCCCCAACACTCCCGTTAGCCCTCAGCACCGGCACCGCTGCTGGCCAGCTCTCCCTGCCATGGCAGCCCATAATACCCTCTCTATTTTTAGTCCAGTTCTGTTTAAAAGTAGCTTATGGGCTACCTCTTAGGGAAGCTCACACGTACCTGCAACCTGAACCAGCAGCTCTCTCCCTGGAGAAGTGGGGTCCATCCCCAGCAGGATGTAATAAACCTTGGTAACAGCTTTCTGCCCTGCTCAGCGGGACAGGCAGCCGCAGCAGCAGCAGGGGGAGGCATGGATTTAAGAGAACAGCATCACACACACGAAAACAAGACCCCAAAAAGGCAAAGGAAAAACAAAACCCAAAAAAAGAGTAGCATTAGTTATTCACCTACTGGTGAATACTGGAGCTGGGTCTCTTGAGCTTGGAGAAGAGGAGACTGAGGGGGGACCTCATTCATGTTGATCACTATGTCAAGGGTGAGTGTCAGGAGGATGGAGCCAGGCTCTTCTTAGTGGCACCCAATGACAGGACAAGGGGCAATGGGTGCAAGCTGGAACAGAGGAGGTTCCACTGCAATCTGAGGAAGAACTTCTTGAGGGTGAGGGTGAGGGAAGCCTGGCAGGGGCTGCCCAGGGAGGTGGTGGAGTCTCCTTCTCTGGAGACATCCCAACCCCGCCTGGAGGCGTTCCTGTGTGACCTGCTCTGGGTGTTCCTGCTCCAGCAGGGGATTGGACTGGAGGAGCTGTCAAGGTCCTTTCCCATTCCTGAGATTCTGGGATTCTGTTTTCTCCAGTGCAGAAGACCTTTCCTCCTCTGGGAGATGCTCCACTCCCTTCATCATCTCTGTAGCCCTGCCCTGGACTCTCTCCAGCAGTTCCCTGTCCTTCTGGAACTGAGGGGCCCAGAACTGGACACCATATTCCAGATGGGGTCTCCCCAGGGCAGAGCAGAGGGGGAGGAGAACCTCTCTCCACCTACTGACCACCCCCCTTCTGATACACCCCAGGATGCCATTGGCCTTCTTGGCCATGAGGGCACAGTGCTGGCTCATGGGCATCCTGCTGCCCACCAGGACCCCCAGGTCCCTTTCCCCTACGCTGCTCTCCAACAGGTCAGTTCCCAACCTATACTGGTACCTGGGGTTGTTCTTGCCCAGATGCCAGACTCTACAGAAAACATGGCCAGACCTTGAGAGGGGACTCAGAGAGGTGTCTCCCACCCTTTGCAGCTCAGCCTGCGTTGCCCAGAGCTCATCCTGCCTGTGAGATCCTGCAGGCAGGGGCACACAAGTGTGCAAGGGTTCGGTGATGCCCTTAAGCAAAGTACCTACAGAAATTTCTCCCACCTTGGAGACTCTGCTCATCAGATGCATCTCACGCAGTTCTGGGAGCAGAGGTTGAGCACGGTCTTTCCTGCTGCAGCCTCATGTCTGGGCTGGCCACCATGGACTCCAAGGCCTGCGGGAAGATGGGGGTGATCACCATCACCTACTATCTTTGGACGACCTTCTTGGCGGTGACCGTCGGGATCATCCTCGTGGTCAGCATCCACCCCGGTAGAGCTGCCCAGAAGGACAACTACTCTGTGGGGAAAGTGGTGCTCAGCTCTGCCGACGCCTTACTGGATCTGATCAGGTACGTCACAGGATTTCAGGAGGAGCCAGGTTTACGAGGGGCTTTTACAGACAAGATCCCTGATTCAGGGCAGGGAAGCTCTGCAGAGGGACTGGGATAGACTGGATGGATGGGCCCATGTTAACGGCATGGGCTTCAACAAGGCCAAGTGCCAGGTCCTGCCCTTGGGCCACCCCAACCCCAGGGATGGCTCCAGGCTTGGGGCAGTGTGGCTGGAGCTGCCTGGCAGAAAAGGACCTGGGGGTGCTGGGTGACAAGGGGCTGAACATGAGCCAGCAGTGTGCCCAGGTGGCCAAGAAGGCCAAGGGCATCCTGGCTTGGATCAGAACTAGTGTGACCAGCAGCAGGAGGGAGGGGATTGTCCCCCTGTGCTCAGCACTGGGGAGGCCACCCCTTGAGTCTGGTGTCCAGTTCTGGGCACCTCAGCACAAGAGAGATCTGGAGGGGCTGGAGCGAGGGCAGAGGAGGGACACGGAGCTGGGGAAGGGCCTGGAGAAGAAATCTTGTGAGGAGCCATTGAGGGAGCTGGGAGTGTTGAGTGTGAGGAAGAGGAGGCTGAGGGGAGACCTCCTCCCTCTCTCCAACTGCTTGAAAGGCCATTGCAGAGAGGTTGGTGCTGGTCTCTTCTCCCGGGCAATGAGCGCTAGAAGGAGAGGGACTGGCTTCAAGCTGCAGCAGGGTAGGGTTAGGCTGGCCATGAGGCAAGAATTCTTCCCAGCAAGAGTGGTCAGAGCCTGGACTGGGCTGCCCAGGGAGGGGGTGGAGTCCCCATCCCTGACTGTGTTTCAGAGTAGATTGGATGTGGTGTTGGGGGATCTGGTGTAGGGGAGAACTTGTAGAGTGGGGCTGATGGTTGGACTCCATGATCCCAAGGGTCTCTTCCAACCTGAACGATTATGTGATTCTATGATCCTCCTACCACGCACTGAGTTCCCAGGAGACACTGAGATCTGAAGGGAAAGGGGAGGGAGGACATTGGGTTGGTTTCAACCCACACATGTCCCTCTGGCCGCCCCTGTCACCCCGTTGCTCTTCCTCCAGAGCCACCAGCAAACAGGGTTGCTGCAGTAGAGAACAGGAAGATTTAAATCCCCTGCAAAGCTCAGAGGTTCTCCCTCTGCATCCCCCGCTGTGACATCCCAGTCCTGCAGCTCCTTGGGCTTTGCAAGGTAAAAAACAAGCCAGAGTTGGCCCAGGGCTGGATTAAAGCAGAGGACAAGGGTCAAATGGGAAGGGACTGGAGAAGAATCCCCATTTCTGGAGGCAGTTGATTGACTGGAAAAGGCTTTGCTCACTTTTACAAGCAGTTCTGCTCTGAGCAGGGGCTGGAGGTGGGAAACATCCATCCCAGCCTTAGGCTTTTCTAAGAGTCTGGTTTACATGTGGCTCCCAGTCCTGCTCTTTGTTCACCTTCAGCCTGTCTTCACCCTCAGGCTGCGCAGAGCACATCAAGCTGGTGGTGGCTGTAATGGTTTTCTTTCTTGACCTCAAGAAGTGGCCCAGAGGTGCTTCCTGGGATATTCTCTGTTCTGACCATGTGCTTTAACCCTTGTGCCATCACTCTCTTACAGAAACATGTTTCCCTCTAATCTCATCGAAGCTTCATTCCAGCAGGTGAGTTCCTCCTGCCCCACCGCCGCAGGGGGTGCTCAGCTCCAATGGGGCTGCTCTCCCCAGATGGGGGCTCTTCCCCTCCCACAGCCAGGACATGAGCCCCTCTCCTCCCTCCCACCCCGCTCCCCACCCTGCCTGCTCTCCAGACGGGGTGGGCACCCCATGGCAGGATGGTGCTGGGGGGGGTAATGGGTTCCCAGGGGCACCCCAGTTTGTCCTCCTCTGCAAAACCAGCATGACAGCTCTTCCCTCAGACCTCACTCGGGTGCAATGGCTGCTCAGCCCACGGGGACCCGGGAGCAGCAGCAGGGGGTGGGCAGGCAGGGGGGGAAGCCAGAGGCAAAGGTTGGTCTGGATGGAGGGGTGAGGCTGAGGAGGGGCCAGGGAGGGTCAGGGGGAGAAGGGATAACAAGCAAACTCTCACTGGGAAAGCATCTGTAAGGCCCCCAGAAGGAGAGGGATGGGGGGGGTGAAGGCACCTCTCTGTGGGGACACAACACTTACCCACTGCTGCCTTGGGCCCCTGAAGGGACCTGGGGTCACAAACACCATGTGTCTGCAGGGAGAGGGGCAGCCTGGCTGCAGGGTGGCCGTGCTGAGGTCTGCAGGGAGCCACTGCAGCTCCCCTTGCCCGCTTCTTGCTTCTCTTCTTCTCACCAGCCTTTTACCACCCGAGAAACAAACGTTGAACCTCCAGGACCCCCTGGGCCAGTGACGGCTTTGCCTCTGCGTTCAGAGCAGGATGGAGCCCCTGGCCAACAAGACACTAATCTCACTGCTTTGCTTTTGTTCCAGTACCGAACCGTTCTTGTCCCGGTGGTGAAGTCTCCCGGCTTCCCGAAGGTCCCGGGGAAATCTCTCAGTTTTATTTACTTTGCACCCGACGATGAAAAACCCGAAATCCATCGGCCTGTTTTCCTCGAGCTGACGCCCTCACCTGAGATGACCTACAGGACCCTGCCTGGGACCAGCAACGAGATGAACGTCCTGGGAATCGTCATCTTCTCAGCGACGATAGGTACCGGCTCCGCGGGGAAGGGGCTCCGCGCTCTCCCCGTCCCGGCCCCCGGGGCTGCTCCGCGGCCGCTGTGGGTCCAGGGTGGGGACTGTGGCAGCCACCGTGCTGTAATGCAGGCAGGGACGTTCAGAGGGACCAGGTCATTTTAGCTCCAACTGCCCAAGTCCCCGGGGAACCAGGCACAGCACAGAGCTGGTGCTTCATCAGTACCATCCCCACCGCGGCTCTGAGAAGGTGTGAGGCCCTGAGAAGGCTGCTTTCTCTCCAGATTTTGCTTATGAGCCCACCCACCACCCCTGAGGGTTTTCAAAGAGTCACACAAACTGGAGGGACCTTTTGATGCATCTGCTGAAGCAAGTTGTAACTCCTGCAGAGGCTCCATCACAGGATCCCAGAATCCCAGGGATGGGAAGGGACCTGGAAAGCTCCTTCAGTCCCATCCCCTGCTGGAGCAGGAACACCCAGAGCAGGTCACACAGGAA
>VZTM01022013.1:75566-89633 GCA_013400555.1 Jacana jacana | reverse complement strand
CCAGGGCAGAGTAGAGGGGGAGGAGAACATCTCTCCACCTACTGACCACTAACCCCTCGGAGGTTGCTCATTACAAGCAGCCCAAACCCATTCTGCTGGTGGAGTTCACCCCCCCCAGACGGCAGCAGAGAGAAGCTGGGTCGGGTTTAGGGCCCATAACAAACGTATGGAAATTCATACTAGGGCTTTCTGAAGAAGGTAAGAAAGCTTCTTGCCTTGAACAGTCTGATCCCACATGGCCAAGGGGCTCCGCAGCAATTCCAGGAAGGCAGGAGCAGCAGAGGTTGGATGGAGAGAACAAGAGCAAGGGATAGGAAGAGAGGAAGAAGGTTTAAAGGGGAGAAAGCCCCGGGAAGGAGGGAGCTGACTCAAAGAGTAAGAGAGAAGGAGAGTTGGTACAAGGCTGAGTGAGAACGGAAGGAAGAGATGAATCTGGAGGGAAAAGAGTAGGAGGCAGCGAGGGAAAGATTACCCGTAGATTGAGAGGGTGAGGGCAAGGAGCCTGAACTTAGTGTATAAGGAACCAAAAAGCCAATTAGAGGATTTGAGGGTGGAGGTAGAGTAACCAGCGCTGGAGCAGCCAGCCCCCCAGCAGAGCCAGGGGAGAGCAGCCGCCTCTGAAGGCTGCGCTGCAATAAGCGCTGACAGGAGACCACCACGGTGGGGCTGGGCAGGGGTGGACCCACTTAAACAGACCCACAGACAAAAGAGACGCTTCTGGCAGCCTCCTCTCCCGGTGACCAACACCTTCTGCAGACCACAGGCAGCCTGGGAACGCGCCATGCTCCTGCTGCCAGGACACGTGCTCCCCCCCAGCCCGGCCAAATTAGCAAAGAGAAGCTGCTTTTCTCTTCTGAGATTACACCCCATGCCCCTGCCAGCGTGGGAGTGGGGATCAGCCCTGAGTTAGGACCCAGCGGGAGATCACCCAGGCCAGCAGCAGCCACCAGCTGCGCTCCAGGTTCTGCTCAGGCTGGATTAGAGCTCCACAGAGCTGCAGAAGGGCAGAGCACGGGCACCTTGGAAAAGGGCTTCCTGCAGGAAGCTTCACCTGCCAGGAGAGGTTGGATCAATGGGGTTCTCCTGGCAGACAACAGGAGAGGGACAGGGAAGGGCAGGCAACGTGGCTCTGTGCTGTGGGAAACTGGGATAAGCTCCTCCTTCCAGCAAGGTGGGGAAGCCCGGTGGAAGCCAGCTGGGATCCCAGCAAAGGGTACTTTTGTCCAGTGCCAAGATGCCAGTTTGTGGCAGTGAGACCAGGGCATCCACACAGCACCCGCTGGGTACCCGGAGCAGCTTTGCAGTGGGTGGTAACCCCTCCAGCCATCCTGATTGCTTTGGAAATCCAGAGGAGGGGAAAGAATGAAAGCTCGAAGCGTTGGCTAGGGTGACCTTTTCCAAACCAGCTGTCTGTAGGACCTGAAGAGAAACTGTTTTCTTTCAAACCAGCTATTGTGGCCATCACACACTGGATGAATATCCACACAGCTAAGTCTTAAGTTTTATTTCTGAAAGTCCTGGCAAAGATGATGTATCTCTCTTCTGAGCAAGCCAAGAGATCCAACTCCCTGCCAGGGGTCTCTGGGTGACCTCAGCCCTGAAGACTGA
This sequence comes from Jacana jacana, assembly GCA_013400555.1. Taxonomy (NCBI): domain Eukaryota; kingdom Metazoa; phylum Chordata; class Aves; order Charadriiformes; family Jacanidae; genus Jacana; species Jacana jacana. The sequence goes on along the minus strand of VZTM01022013.1, from coordinate 88,025 downwards.
AGAGGGATGAGGGGGACAAAGCAAGTTCCTGACCATATTCTTCTTTTCCAAGCTAAAGCAGGCCCTTGTAGGGGCTCAGAAGTAGCAATTTTAGCTAATGGGACCACACAGAAGGTACATGCACTGGGCTAGAAACCAGGTGGCTTCAAAGACTCATTTTCCTCGTCTCCACGGGTACCCAGGAGACCTCCTCACCAGTGACAGCAATGGCATGTAGCACTGGCCAACTTTGCTGGCAGAAGGCACCATAACCCCTCTAACCCCTCGTGTAATGCTGCTCTAGAGATCCTTCCACAGCAAAAGAAACTGGAACTAGGTTAGCACAGAGAAGGAGAACCAGAGTGACGACGGGAGGCTTCGTGCCTGTGTCTGAGGGACTCGGCTGGATCCTTCCTGATGTACCATTGTACAGCTACGTCCTGTCACCACCACGGGAGGTGGCTGTGAGGCAGGGACAAAGCCATCTGCGTGGAAGAGGTGCTCAGCAGGAGCACAGCCCCTCCCAGAGCTGCCCCTGCCCGCGGGGACCCAGCAAATCCCAGCATTTCTGAAGCTCATCCGGGTGGCAGCCGTGGCCTGTGGCTCCAGAGCAGGGGCAGGGACACGACACACTGTCACATCCTGGGTTGAACCTCACTGAGCTTTGTCCTTAAAAAAGAACCAATTTGTTTCTGGAGCTACATTATTCCCAAATATTCCCAATATTTTCCCAAATAGCCAAAAGGCAGGATATCCCCCTGGAGAAGTGGCTCCTCCGTATTGGGCAGCAGTACAGGGTTTACCAGAACGGCCCAAATCTTGGCTCTGGGTTTGATGGTTCTGGGAAAAGCCCAGACACTGGTATTTGTTTGGAGCAGAGAATTCCCATGACACGTAAGAGCACGTGGAAACCCCAATTCAGCCCGACCTGCTGTGAGTTTGCCCAGTGAAACCCATTCCCTGACCCCCAGCGCCTCGGGCACCCCCCCAGCGCGACACCCAGCGGGTGACACAGCCCCATGTGCTTGGTTGCAGGACTTCTCCTGGGAAAAATGGGGGAGCGAGGAACCCCGCTGGTCAACGTCTGCCAGTGCCTGAACGAAGCAGTGATGAAAATTGTCTCAATGGCAGTTTGGTAAATCTGTNCTGGGCAGCCCAGTCCAGGCTCTGACCAATTTGCTTTGATTGATTCAGTTATTTTCTTCCTGCTCTCTAATGCTGTCCTGGTTTGAGGTAAAACAAACCAATTTTCTGGTTTATAATTTCACATTTTTAGCTGGGCCTCACTGAACTCTGAAATGAGCAGCAGATGGGTCAGAAACTGCTCACTCTCACAGTGATAACTCCTCACCTTGCAAATCTCCTTCTCCCTTCCTCTCCTTTCGTTCTGGGGGGAGGAAGGGCCATCTGTCACTCTGGGTTTGGGAATTTTGGCTGAAACCACAGCAAATGGTGATGCCGGGCCCGTGCCTACGAGTACCCGGAGTGAGCACAGGCTCATTCCAGTGTGGGTTGGTGTGGTACCAGACAGGACAGTGATGATTGTGCAGTGGTTCGGTGACCTCTGTGTCCCCATCAGTAAGTTTTGACGCTTATTCTTTGCAGGTACTTCCCCTTTGGCATTGTATTTCTCATCGCTGGAAAGATCCTGGACATGGAGGACCCGTCGGTTATAGGACAGAAGCTGGGGCTCTATGCAATCACTGTAGTGTCAGGGCTGGTCATCCACGGACTCATTCTCTTACCTCTGCTTTTTGTGCTCATCACCAAGAAAAACCCCTTTGCTTTCATCCAGGGGATACTGCAAGCCTTGCTGATTGCCTTGGCTACATCTTCCAGGTATGAAAAGGTGGCTGGAATACGCTGATGCGGGTGATTCCACGTCTGGTTTAGGAGACACAGCTGGTTGAGGCTGTGTCTTAGGATGAGGGAGAGGCTGGGGTGTGTATGGCCAGGAGAGCTGTGGGAGAACAGGGGTAATTCACTGAAAACCGATGCTCCAGCACTATCTGAAATGCAGGTGGTTCCAGTTTTAGAAGGAAGCGGGATGCTCGGTGCTGCCCTGCTCCTCAGGGCACCTTTGGACCCCACCAGATCCCACCCTGCCCTTCCATTGCCCTCTCCTGGGGCTGCCTGTGCTTCTTTTCATCCCTAGAGTTTCCATGCAGGGAATTCAGGACAGGAGTGTTGTGGGGGCTTCACAAAACAGCGTGGGGCTTCGATCCTGGCTTTTCATTCCAAACACCAAAAGCTCTTCTGAAATCTCTGCTGAAAACCCTAGATTGGCTCCTGTGTCCCCCAAGCTCCTCCAAAGAAGGGCTGTCTACTTTGATAGGATTTTATAGCTTTAGATTATTTTTATCTATTTTATTTTCTTTGGAAAACATTCTTTAAACACTGAAGAAAACTTTACATTAGAAACCACTGTCCTGTCTGGAAGGTGTGTGAATTAAAGCACTTAGAAAACCCCTGACTGGGCAAAGGCGTTTTCTGGCCTCCCTAATGCTGCTCCTTCACACAATCCTGATGAAACCATCTAGGAATCTGGGATTGTGCCTCCTCCCCCAGCCCCCCCCAAAGGCAGACCTCTTCTGCTGCTTGTAACTACCTGATCTCCCCATCCGGGTTCTCCAGCTCTGCTCCACCAGGCTCTCTCCTCCCTCTGCTCTCCCTGGGACCAGCTGGGGAGCACTCCTGGAGTCCGGGATCCCTCTGCTCCTCGTCCCAGCCCCGTGCTCCCATCCAGGGCTGGGGGACATCACACCATGCCCTGCAGCCAGCTCCTTTCAGACAGGCACTCCCTGCCCCCCAAGGTCCATGGCAATCCCATCTACTTCTTTTCCAGGCTTGGTTCCTGGTTCCTTTCTTCCATTCGCTCTTCTTCCTCCTCCTCCTCCTCCACATCCTCGTCCCAACTCCTGCCCGACAGCTAAACAGAAACAAGAGAGAGAAGTCAGGGCGTGCCAGAGCCCAGGAGCTGCCCCCACCCCACCCCAAGGCTGGGAGGGACAAGGGGGTCTGGTGGGACCCAGCACAACCAGATGTTGCTCCGACCAAAGCTGGAGGTGGCGCAGGAGGAATGTGGGGACGGGGGACACAGGAGGCAGCTGTAACCGTCACACAGAGCCAGGGACCAACCCGCTCCTTGGCTAACGCTGTGTTCTTCTCCTGCAGCTCGGCCACCTTGCCCATCACCCTGAAGTGTCTCCTGGAAAACAACGGGATAGACAGACGCGTGGCCCGATTCGTGCTCCCCGTGGGTGCCACCATCAACATGGACGGCACGGCGCTGTACGAAGCCGTCGCTGCCATCTTTATCGCCCAGGTCAACGAGTACGACTTGGATTTGGGACAAATTATAACAATAAGGTAAATGTTCCTTCGCAGCAGGTGAGTTATTTCTCTCCATTGTCGCAGCCTCTGGCCCTTTTCCCGTTTGGCAGGGATCTTTGAGTGAACTCTGCTGGAAAGCCGAGGAGCAGGGAACGCCGTGGTGGGTACCAGCCCCTGGCACGGGGTGCTGGGGAAAGCTGGGGCTCCAAACCCACACAATCTGCTGCAGAACCAGAGACCCTGCCCGTCGGTAACAGCCAGACTGTGAACCAAGGGCACGGCTGGAGCAGGTCAACACCTGCAGCACGGCCGAGGTACCTCAGCACAGAAGGGTTTGTGCACGTCGTTTTAGGCTGGCCATGAGGGAAGAATTCTTCCCAGCAAGAGTGGTCAGAGCCTGGACTGGGCTGCCCAGGGAGGGGGTGGAGTCCCCATCCCTGACTGTGTTTCAGAGTGGATGAGCTGTGGTGTTGGGGGATCTGGTGTAGGGGAGACCTTTGTAGAGTGGGGCTGATGGTGGGACTGGGTGATCTCAAGGGTCTCTGCCAACCTGAATGATTCTATGAATTACTTCCTTCAGGAACAGCAGCTCTTCATTTTATAAGCAGGGAAATAAAGCCCCTGTCTAGATAAAAATAAGTACAGCTGCAGACAGTGCTTTTATGCAGGGGTTGCCTGCACGGGAAGGCAGGGGGTGTTGTGTGATGACAAAGCCAGGAGCACCCTTGGTCACCATGGGCCAGGCAGGGCTTCAGGACAGAGCCAGGGGGCAGGAAGGTGGAGGAAGCCAGACCCAGCCCACTCCAAACCCACCACCCAGCCCACTCCAAACCCACCACCCAGCCCACACAACAGCGTAACCGCACCACTGCCTTCTCTCTGCAGCATAACGGCGACAGCAGCCAGCATCGGGGCGGCTGGCATCCCCCAGTCCGGACTGGTGACAATGGTCATCGTGCTGACTTCTGTGGGGCTGCCCACTGACGACATCACACTCATCATCGCAGTCGACTGGGCTCTGTATGTATTTCCCAGCCGCGATGCCGGGGCAGGCGCCCAGTGCCAGGCTGGGGGGGGTTGGGAGCCGCTCTCGGGGAGGCAGGGACTGGGGCATCACCAGGAGCCAAGAGGGAGGTTGTTCAGTTCCCAATTATTTTCTTGAAACAGCCCACGGTGACTCCAGGGAGAGACTCTCCTAAAGCTGGGTCTGACCTGAGGCCTTTCTGTCCCGAGGTGCCCATCCCCGTCTCGTGCCTCACTGAGGTCCACAGGTGGGAGAAGGGGTGACGGTGTCGAGCCACTCTCCCCATAAGGGCACCAGTTTGAAATACCAGCTTGCCCTGGCCTTTTAGCTGAATTCCCATCTGATTGCACAACACGTCTGTGTTGGAGGTAACACCACCCATCTTTCTGAAACACACATATATTTATACCTTTAAGAGGTCAAATGGGTGCTACTTTCCTCTGCAGTGAGAGGCAGAGGAGGAGGGAAGTAGGTGCAGAGTCTTGCATTCCTGAGGCGTTTCTGCAGGAGCTGCCAGTCACTGTGTTCCCTAGAAACACCCCGAGTCCTGCTCTCCTCCAAGCTGCCTGCTCTGTGGAGGATGGACAAGAGTCAAAGCAAAGTGGTGGATGGCTCAGTACTTGTTTTGGTGAAGCATTACCCCTAGGAGAGGAAGAAGGTTGGGGCAGGGTGAGAGGTACCTGGCTTCATCCCAGGAGAAATTAGAATTAGCCAGAAAGGTGCTGCCAGCAACCAGAGAGCCACAAAAGGGGCAGAAACATGCACTTGTTTAGGAAAGAGCAGTCACAAACCCCCACCCCCTGGGCTTCGTTTCCAATGTCTGCGCATCCACGTTGCTGTTTCAGTCTCTGAACCGGGGGCTTTTTCACAATGAAAAGGTGGAAAGGAGGCAGAAATGGATGTCACCACCAGAGCAGCAGGAAGGGGAGGCAGCAGCTGCCTCACAGCAAACGCAGCAGGAAAGGAGGCAGCTCTCGAACAGACTCAGCAAAACCCCCTCCTGAGTTTAATGGGTTCTCCTCAAACCCATCTGGCACCAGAAGGAAACCATCCCCGGGGTTTCTAAAAGGCAGGATGACATTTTCAAAGGGGAGGATCCAACACCCCCAACACCAGGGGAGTCTGTCTGCCAACGAGGCCGTCTTCAGCCCGGTGGATGGAGACCAGACGGATCTCCAGACAAAACCTGACGCCCAGTGACACTTGTCCCACACAAACAGGAGTCAAACCTATGCCCGTTGTGAAATAGGATAAAAACGAAGCAAATTTGCTGGGGAAAAACCATGAGAGCTGACACTGACCTCTAGGGAACTGACACCTGGGTCAATGGTTTGTCCTTCGCAGCCGGAGGACAGAGAGGACACTGCGCACCCGCTCTCACACAGGGGGCAGCTTAACTTTTCAGGTGAAACTTGTAAAATCAGAACCCAACAGGAGTTCATCTCGGGGTGCCCAGCATCCCAGGGTACTCAGCATCTCAGGGTGCCCAGAATCTGGGGGTGCCCAGCATCTCAGGGTGCCCAGCATCTGGGGGTGCCCAGCATCTGGGGCTACCCAGCATCCCGGGGTACCCAGCATCTCAGGGTGCCCAGCATCTGGGGTTACCCAGCATCTCAGGGTGCCCAGCATCTGGGGGTGCCCAGCATCTGGGGTTACCCAGCATCCCGGGGTACCCAGCATCTCAGGGTGCCCAGCATCTGGGGTTACCCAGCCCATCCCCTGCCCCAAGCGTGGGCACTCGCTGCCGCTGCCAGAGCTGCTTGGGTAACCCAGAGGTGCGGTGGCTGGATGAAGAACAGGTTCTCCCTGTGAGGCATTTCATGGAGTTTTAGGGCTCCCCGAGGCAGCTCACCCCCACCCTGAGCAACACTGATGATGGTGCCTCCGTCTGGGAAGTGGGACGGGCAGGTCTATGCACTAAAGGACGATGAGAGAGAAGGTGGCCCATCACCTTCACAGCAGTGGGCTCACACAGGTCTCACAGGTACCATCTTTGCAGGAACAATATTGCTCTTATTTCAACCTCCCGAGAGGAAAACCCAGCGGTAGGGACAGCAGGGAGGGGGGCTGGCCTGTCTGAAAGCCACAGAAGGCCCCAGGTGCTCTGGCTGTGGCCACCAACTGCATCCTCATGGCTCTCTCTCTTCCAGGGACCGATTCCGAACTATGACCAATGTCCTCGGTGACGCTCTGGCCGCCGGCATCATAGCCCACGTCTGCGAGAAAGACTTTGCCCCAAAACCCCCGCCGGTGGGTAGAGCCCTTCTGGGAGAGCGGGGGAGGCAGGAGAGGCAGTGGATGCACACACAGCCTCCCTGCTCCATCAGCAAGGTCAAATTGTGGTTCTTTTTAACTCTTGCAGCCAGATCCAGTGAGCGACCCGGAGAAGTTTCCTTCTGCGGAGACCTCCCACCTGCATCCCAAAGACAACGTGATTGAAATGCTTGAAGAAACGCTGCTGGATCAGACAGGGGTTCACTACAACATCTGCCAGGTGTAGAGCCTTCCTGCGCCCCGGGACGGGACCCCGGGGCTAAACACCGACAGCGCGAATGTCACGGGCGGATGCTCAGCGAGATGAAGGCCTTACTTGGCACCCAAAGAGGAAAAGCCCTCTCCCTGCTTTGAGGAGACCCTTCCAGCAACACCCCCCACACCCCAGCCCGGCTCCGGGGACGGGAGCCCGTGAGAACACGGCGGAGCCTCCGGCAGCCCCAGGGGAAGGGGTTGAATGGAGCCTCTGGGAGTGTCAGGGGAAGGGGTTGAACATGGCGGAGCCTCTGGCAGTGTCAGGGGAAGGGGGTTATGCCTCTCATCTCAAGGCCAGGTCTTCCTGGAGGTGAGGGAGGCAGCAGGGACGAGAAAACTGGGCCTGGACGGGATGAGAACGCAGCAGAGACGGGACAAGATTCGACACCTGAGGGCACAGCCCCGTCTGCTGGCCAGGCCGTGTTCTAGACAGTTTTATTTTCTTTACTTTAGAGATATATATATATTTTATTATATTTTTAAACTGTGGCTTTTTTTTATTACTAGATTCTCATCTAAAAACTAAGGCGAAGGTAATTTTTGTCTAGAGCTCAAACCCCAAGCTGGAGACACCGGGATCCCCAGGCCTCGCACCGGGCAGCGGGCTGGAGCCCTGCTCTCCGCGGGGGCAGAGGCAGGGCCGGGCCGGGGGCACCCATTCTGCCTGTGGTTTTACTGGCTGTTGGATTACAGTGCAGCCAGCCCCCCAGCCCACGCTGCAGCCCTGAGGATTCTCCCAGCCAAGGATCTGTCCCTACGCTCAAATGCCAATCACAGCCTTAAAATCCAGGCTTCCCAGGGCAGCCTTCTCCCCAAAAGCCTTTCATACCGATGGCTCCTCTCCCCGAATTCATCTGTCTCTCAAAATCCCGTCTCATCTGCTTCCTCGCTCCTGTTTTGCCTTTGCAGCCACACGGTTCAGTCTCGGGGAAGCAGCTTGAACCTCCCCCAACATCACGTAGCGATGCTCCAGTGACACAGGGGAAGAGGAAGTTTCCTGTGAATAATCCCTCCTGCTGGAATCAGAGCTTTTAAAACCGTTTCTGATTTAGAGGAAACACTAACTCCACTTTTGCCAACAGAAAAGCAGGAGTTAATAAATGTCATGAAGCAGCTGTTGCACACAAACCTGCCTTCTGCTCCCTGTCAACCCCAAAAAGCCTTTGAAGGATCAGAGTGGGGTCGGGGCAAGCCCGAGGTGCTGCCGGTAGCTCTGCCCTTTCTCACGCTTCCCTCCCAGGTGGCTCCTGTTTTTATGTANCCCCTCCAGATCTCTCTTGTGTTGAGGTGCCCACAACTGGACACCAGACTCAAGGGGTGGCCTCTCCAGTGCTGAGCACAGGGGGACAATTTCCTCATCCCAGGCCTTGTGCATCTCCCAGCCAAAGGGCAGAGGCAGATGGCAGGTGCCAGGTATAAACACAACCCCTGGTGTCACCTTCTCCAGAGGTTCTGTCCCACATCACACGATGCTCTGAAGCACGTCTTTGGGCCCATCTGACCCATCACAGAGAGTCTCCTGAACAATTTACACCCAAAACTCCCTCCTTACAGACGTGCCCCACATCCATGTCATCACTGGTCCCAGTTCTGCACACCTGAACACGCGTGTCCCTACACTCCTCGTCACGTCAAACCTGTGCCAGAACATTTATCCTTCTCCTGCCTCTCCAAAACCTCTCTTTGTGGTCATCAAAAGGTGGGAGAAGGGTTAGGGAGGGGGAAGCAACTTCCAGCTGAGGATCTCCTTGCACGTTCAGCTGGGCAAACGGCAGAGCTCACAGGGCTGTGACCAGCCCCGCAGTCACCTGGAGGCCCATGGCCAGCGGTGGTCCCCAGGGATCAGTACTGGGCCCAGTCTTCTTCCATCTATCCAACAATGACCTGGATGAGGGGACAGTGTCCCCACAGCACGTTTGCTGGTGACAGAGCTGGGAGGAGGGGGTGACACACACCAGAGGCTGTGCCACCATCCAGTGAAACCTGGACAGGCTGGAGAGTTGGGCAGTGAGGAACCTCTCAAAACTCAACAAGGGCAAGTGCAGGGTCCTGCACCTGGGGAGGAATAACCCCTCACACCAGTATGGGCTGGGGCTGACCTGCTGGAGAGCAGCTCTGCAGAAGGAGACCTGGGAGTCCTGGTGGACAAGTTGCCCACAAGTCAGTGATGGGCCCTTGTGGCCAAGAGGGCCAGTAGTCTCCTGGGGGCAAATTAAAAAAAGCATGGCCAGCAAGTGGAGGAAGGTCATCCTTCTCCTCTGCTCTGCCCTGGGGAGACCCCAGCTGGAGCATTGGGACCAGTTCTGGGCTCCCCAGTTTGACAGGGAACTGCTGGAAAGGGTACAGAGGAGGCTGTGAAGATGCTCGGGGGCTGGAGCATCTCTCTGCTGAGGGAGCTGGGGCTGTTCAGCCGGAGAAGAGCAGACCGAGAGGGGATCTCAAAGGGTAAGGAGATGGGGCCAGACTCTTCCCAGTGCTGCCCGGGGACAGGACAAGGGGCAATGGGCACAAGCTGGAACACAGGAAATTCCATCTCAACACAGGGAAAAACTTCCCAGTGAGGGTGGCAGAGCCCTGGCAGGGGCTGCCCAGGGAGGTGGTGGGGTCTCCTTCTCTGGAGACATCCCAACCCTGCCAGGACACGTTCCTGTGGGACCTGCTCTGGGTGTCCCTGCTCTGGCAGGGGCTTGGGGGAGATGCTCTCCAGAGGTGCCTGCCAACCCCTGCCAGTCTGTGCTTCTGTGACAAGCGCTGGTTAAACACGAGTAAACACCGAAAACGCTCCCCAAAAAGCTGAGAAATTCATAGTGTCTCCCCAGCTGGAAACCTCCTGAACTGCCCCCGCCTCCCCCTGCGTAACCCCCACCCCGACTCTGTGTCCTCATCTCCCCGTTCACGCACCTCGCTGCGAAGCCAATCAAATGCTTTACAAAAGTCGGGATAAAGGGGGGTTACTGCGTTTTACACATTTATCCAACGTTTTTACTTACCCAGAACTCCCCAAAGGACCTTCTGTGACAAACCCCGGGCCCAAACGTGTTCCTTTCCCTCTGCAGCTTTACCTTTGTTACTCAAACTCTCAAGCCTGCGCTTTAGAGCACCGGGTTAGGCTTCACCGTGAGGTGCCTGACCCTCCTGAGCAGACGGGCCCTGGAGGGAGAGCCTGGGGCTGCCAGGGTCAGTGCTGCGCGGGGCGAGAGTCCTGCCCTCCGAGACCAGGGACGGGGCTGCTCTGCCCGGACCCCTGATCCACCCTTGCTTGGCATGTGCCCTTCTCCACCCAAAGTGCCACCAAGACTGACAAATGACAGCACGTGCCAGCAGAACTCCAGCACTAAGGACGCTCCCAGGAAGCTCTGGTTGGCACCCACGAGCGCGGTCACGTCCTCGCCGGAGCCCGTGCTCCTGCTGCCCAACTCTCTGCGGCTTCTCGCAGTGCCGAGACTCCCTGACCCCTCCCGTGGATCTCTGGTTCCCAACCAGTCCCCCCCCCCTCCATTTACTCTCTTTTCCCGTTAATATATTGGTTGGGTTTTTTCCAGTGCATTTTGGGGGGGTTGTTGGGTTTTTTTCCGCTTTTCCCAGGAGTGTAAACCAAAACCATCCCAGTGATTTTGACTAAGAAGCAACTCCCAACTGTCCTTAAGGCTTATGAGGATCGATTGAGGGAGCTGGGAGTGTTGAGTGTGAGGAAGAGGAGGCTGAGGGGAGACCTCATCCCTCTCTCCAACTGCTTGAAAGGCCATTGCAGAGAGGTTGGTGCTGGTCTCTTCTCCCGGGCAATGAGCGCTAGAAGGAGAGGGACTGGCTTCAAGCTGCAGCAGGGTAGGGTTAGGCTGGCCATGAGGCAAGAATTCTTCCCAGCAAGAGTGGTCAGAGCCTGGACTGGGCTGCCCAGGGAGGGGGTGGAGTGCCCATCCCTGACTGTGTTTGAGAGTGGATGAGCTGTGGTGTTGGGGGATCTGGTGTAGGGGAGACCTTTGCAGAGTGGGGCTGATGGTTGGACTGGGTGATCCCAAGGGTCTCTTCCAACCTAAACGATTCTATGATTCTACGATTCCCAGCCCCACTCTCCACCTTCCAGTCTAACTGGTTTTCCTGATTAGCTCCTGAGGTCCCATCCAGCCCTGCAGCTGACACCCAGCACCCACAGCGGGAGTGAGGTGTCTTTGCTGGCCCCTCCACTGGAACCAGCCCGTCCTTCCAATGCCCGCCCAGACCCACTGGTACGTCCATCCCTGCACGGGGACGTGGAAAACGGACCCAAGAACTGATCCCAGTTGAAAGTTATCACTGGTGAGGCTCAACTTTCATCTAAACAAGTCCCACCAAGGGTTCTATCAGCACAAATAAGATGATGGTGGAGGGCTGGATCGGAGCATTTATAGCAGCACCATCACCTAAACCCACACCCTGAACTCACCCTGGGAGTCGTGTTATGTCCACAATGACACTGGATTTATTATTACTGTCTATAATAATAAAACAATAAATAATAAATAAAATAATATACATGTAAGTAATTATTTATTATTATTGTTGGGGTGGTTTTTTTTAGGACCTGAATACCTGAAATCCTCCTGTTACACAAACCCGTTTTTGAAGCCTCCTTTTATAACCCACTGAGCTCTCACAGGCCCCAGTGCCAAGAGTGGGGAGAGGCAGCACTGAACAGCCCTCCTCCCCCAGCTCCAGCCAGGAGCCCAGGAGCAGAGGCTGGAGCCGCCTGGGCTGGCAGCACAGCCCCAGCTCCCGCAGCCCCCAGCGGGGCAGACCCGCTCCAGCACCAACACTACAGAAGATTAAAGCATTTCTGAGCAAAACCATTTCACCCTCGTCCGTATTAGGACGTCACACCTCCTGTCCTCCTGTGGTTTGTGCACTGAAAAGCCTGCTGAGGCTGAGAGGAGGCTTCCCTTCCCTCGGCTCCTCCTGCCCCACGCCGACAGCGCCCCAGCGGTGACCAGACCCTCCCCGGGTATTTCTGTGCAGAAGGAGCACTGGACAAATGACATCTGCCTGCCTTACCCTCAGCAATTCCACAAAACACCCGCCCTTTTCTCTTTTTATTCTTTCTTAGATACAACTGGCTTGTGCTACCTCCCCCCCAAACCCAGAGCGTATCCCCACAAAGGAGCTGGGAAACCGGCCTCCACACCGGGGTCATTAAAGCTGTTCTGCTGTAAGGCCAGGGCTTGTGCTGCTCCCCTAAGGCCAGGGCTTGGGATATGAACGTGGAGAGGCCAAACTGAGGACAAGCATTCCCTCCCCAAGGCCACCAACAGCCCTGCAGCCTGTGCAGCTCCAGCCCCCCGGCGAAGCGGGCTGCACACAGGGCTGGGGGCAAAGCACGAGGCCTCAGGACAGGACCCCTCCTCGCTGCCCTTGACACTGACTGCGTTTAAGGACCACAGGATGCAAACCAGGAGAGCCAGAACTCTCCTCAGGAGCTCTCACAGAGCTGGGGACACCACTGCCAGGAGCAAACCATCAGGGCGAGTTCTTCTAAGCCGGCGGTGTGATGGAACAAGGCAAAGCCACCAGAGCACGTCCTGCTGGAGAGCAGCGATGGGGAAAGGGAGCTGGGGGTCCTG
>VZTM01022013.1:45746-75539 GCA_013400555.1 Jacana jacana | reverse complement strand
GACAGGACAAGGGGCAATGGGTGCAAGCTGGAACAGAGGAGGTTCCACTTCAATCTGAGGAAGAACTTCTTGAGGGTGAGGGTGAGGGAAGCCTGGCAGGGGCTGCCCAGGGAGGTGGTGGAGTCTCCTTCTCTGGAGACATCCCAACCCCGCCTGGAGGCGTTCCTGTGTGACCTGCTCTGGGTGTTCCTGCTCCGGCAGGGGGTTGGACTGGAGGAGCTTTCCAGGTCCCTTCCCATCCCTGAGATTCTGGGATTCTGGGATACCACAAACCTCAGCTTTGCCTTGCTCACAAGAGCAGCACTTAAGGTGCTCAGGCAAGGCTTCCATCCTTTCATCTCAACCAGCCCAGGGACGGCTACCCCTGACTCCAGCCACCCGGGCAGACACAGGGTGTGCCAGGGCACACGCTGACCATCAACGCCATCACCCTCCATCACCATCCTTCTGGGGCTGAGGGGTCTTCCTTCCTCCGCTCCTGCAGTAAGAAAGGATAAAGCATTAAGGCCCATGAGATATGGTAAAAACAGAAAGGGGAAAAAATGTCATAAAGGGGTTTAAACCCAACTGAGACTATTACAGAGGTCAGTGGCTCCCAGCGGGGAGGAACGGGAGGTGCCCTCTGCAGACGGTGGCATCGTGCAGCCCCGGGGTGTTGCTGGGGGCTGTTCAGATACAATATAGAGAAGTGCCCAATTTCTGGTTATTTCAAGAGAAACTTCAGAAAGATCTGGATGTTAAATTTTGACCCAGCTGGAGATTAACTTTCTCCAACCTGCGTGTTCTCCTCATGACGCTGCTGTACTTTGCCAGTGACTCCTTAGAACTATGAAGTTTTACATAAACTTGGATTTTTAAGGATCTGCATCTCTGCATTAACTACTTCTGCGTGGGCATGTGGAACTGCAGGTGTGTGTGTACAGCAGACACACAATGCCACTGCATACCACCAACATCCCCCCATTCTAAACAATCTCTGATCCACTCTACATACATTTCACACGGGTGTTATATGTGTGCAGACAAACAGATATAAACACGTATGGACACTGCGTGTCGTCAAAGACATGTGAAGGGACAGGCTGGGATGGAACAAGAAGGCCAAGGGCATCCTGGCTTGCATAAAAAATAGTGTGACCAGCAGAAGGAGGGAGGGGATTGTCCCCCTGTGCTCAGCACTGGGGAGGCCACCCCTTGAGTCTGGTGTCCAGTTCTGGGCACCTCAGCACAAGAGAGATCTGGAGGGGCTGGAGCGAGGGCAGAGGAGGGACACGGAGCTGGGGAAGGGCCTGGAGAAGAAATCTTGTGAGGAGGCATTGAGGGAGCTGGGAGTGTTGAGTGTGAGGAAGAGGAGGCTGAGGGGAGACCTCACCCCTCTCTACAACTGCTTGAAAGGGCATTGGAGAGAGGTTGGTGCTGGTCTCTTCTCCCGGGCAATGAGCGCTAGAAGGAGAGGGACTGGCTTCAAGCTGCAGCAGGGTAGGGTTAGGCTGGCCATGAGGCAAGAATTCTTCCCAGCAAGAGTGGTCAGAGCCTGGACTGGGCTGCCCAGGGAGGGGNCCAACCTGAATGGTTCTGTGATTCTATGACTCTAAGAAGGGCTCGTGGCCAAGTGTGCAGGAGTGGTTTCGGTGAGCCCAAACCCCTGTGTGCTGCGACTCCAGTCACAAACACAGACATAGACACACACACACAGAAACACAGACACAGACACACAGACACACGGACAGACACACACATGGTTACTCACCCCCACGTCCACAGCCTCCAAATCCTCCCAGGGCCCGCAGAGCCGTGCCAGAGCTGGCTGCAGAGTCCCCTTCTCTGCAGACCGTCCAGCCCCGCCTGGACGCCGTCCCCAGTGCTGTGCCCTGGGCAGCGCTTGCTGCTTTAGCAGGATGGGCTCCAGAGCCCCCTCTCCCCGAGCCCGGGGGGGCAGCGGCTCCACACTTGCTCTCCTCGAGCAGCTCTCTCTGGAGCACGCAGGGGCTGGACTTGGGGGCAGAATCTGTCCAACACAGTCAAAGAGAATGTGGGTTAAAGTCAGCTTAAGAGCTCACCGACACCTACTCAAGAGAACACAGGACACCCCAAACTGGCTTTTATTAAACCCCTGAAGTTCTAGTTTGGGAACATGCTCTTTAATAAGCGCTTCTGCTACAGCTCTGCAGACAGAAGTCAGCCCATTTGAAAAGCCTGACGTTTAGCACGTTATGTGCTACACTTTAAATTCAAACCAATCCATTCTGTCTTTAACTGTGCCAAATGTTGTTTGAATTTCGTTGCAAAAACAACTGCCAATGGGATGACAGCAGAGTTGTGTCCTGACAAACTAGACCCAGATTCCCATTTTGCTAAATTCACTGGGTTTATACATAAACACTTGTGAAAGGAAGGAAGATGGAGTATGTCAGAGTGCAAAGAGTGGAATATCAGTTTATTCACCTTCATCCACCCGCAGGGTTAACACAGGCGTTACAGCTCCCCAGTGGCTCTGCCTTCCCCTCCAGTCTCTGCTGTCAGCGGCGGGAGCGGGACACGGCAGAAGGAAAAGCAAAGCAGCTTCAGATCTCCAGCCAAGGCAGGGGGAGGGCTGGGGGCAGACGGGGCCCTGGGACCCCCCTGCCGTGGGGGGGGTGGGGAGGAGGGGAGCAGGGGGGGCGGAGGGACAGGCACAACGGGCTTTCCTTCAGTAGCGTCTCCTGCCGCCACTGCAGAGACAAAACCCCCGGGTAAAGACCCAGGAGGACGTTCCTGACACCGTGTCCCAGACAACACAAAGCCAGGG
The DNA here is from genome assembly GCA_013400555.1 of Jacana jacana. NCBI lineage: Eukaryota > Metazoa > Chordata > Aves > Charadriiformes > Jacanidae > Jacana > Jacana jacana. The sequence goes on along the minus strand of VZTM01022013.1, from coordinate 72,751 downwards.
TGAAATGTGTTCCACCTTGTCTCCTGCCCCACCAGCCAGATGGGGATCAGGGCAGTTGAAGGCAGTGTTCTTTTTATTGCCCCCTCCCAGCCCGCAGTGCAGAATGGCAGGGGATGCAATCTAACAGGAGGGCACTGCCCCAGCCCCGGAGCGGAGCGGGGCGAGGGGGGAAGAGCCCCAGGGCAGGGAGCGAGCTGGAACTCTGCAAACCCCACCAGCCTCACTGGGGACCCAGGGCTCTGCACTCAGCGGGTTTGCTTTGCCACTTCCCAGAGGAACCCATACCTCACCTGGCTGTATTTTGTTATGAAGCTTTTGGGTGGTTAATGCACGTTCTCTGTCATGATTTTTCACGGAGGAAAACCCTGGAAGCACAGGACGTTCCGGTGGGAGCAGGGAGGCGGAAGTTGCCCCAGCTCCATCCAAAGTAAAACGCAGGAAAGGTGTAAAGCTCTGCTCTGGTGGTGGAGCCCCCCGAGGCCGAGGGACGCTGCACGTTCAACAACCTGCTGTTGCAGTGGTGGTAACAGAAAATGCTCATTTCTGCTCTTTACCAATTCAGCAGAGAATAACTGCAACCCGGTGAGCAATGCTGGCCTGAGCACCCCCAAACAGAGAAACCCTGGAAATGGAGCTTGGAGAGGCCGGAGCTGAGGCTGCATCACCATCTGCTCCACGGTATCATACTCAAAACTCTATTTTTTTCATGTTTTGCATCCCTTCTCACAGGTAAGTCATGAAGACAAGAGAAAACTCAGAGTCTGTGCCTCAAAGGGCCCAGCTCTGAGAGAGGGGAATCGTTTCTGTGACTAAGGAACGGGCTCGGAAACTCGGGAGGAGTCCACTTCCATTTATCAGACCTTTTTAAGCCTCTGTGCTGGTGGAAGCTGCACAGCAGGTTCTGCCCTGCTCAGCCCCACCGGGGCAGGAGGGCTCCTGCTGACCACCAGGACGGGGTGTCACGAGCATTTCTCACACAGGTCCCTTTGGCCACCTCCCCGCGGGCTGTCACCGGGAGAGGGACAGGAGCGCCCTGCGGGAGGCTCAGGGCTCTCCCCAGAAGCTCCAAGACAGGCTCCTGAGCCACAGCGCAGCGGGTCTGGGCTGGGCTTAACTGGGACGAGCACCAGGAGGTGGAGAGAGCAACCTTTTCCCCTGGAAAACAGAAAGGAAATCACGTGCTGGCTCTTAATTCTCTCTCTCTACTACAAGCACCAAACTCTTTAGTGGCGAACGCTCCGTTAGCCTACTCATGCCCCCAGATTCTTCTGAAAAACATGCCAAACTCCAAATTGCACAACAACAATCCAATTCCTGCGGGAAAAGAAAAGACAAAACATGAACAATTAAGTAAAAAGCCTAGTTCTATTTCGAAGTACATCACCTTTCAGCACGGGGCACTGCCAAACACCAGGAGCACGTTGCAGACGAGCACTCGACAGTCACGGGCAGGGGAGCAGAAGGGCTCTGCAACACCGAGAGGGTACCTGCACCGTGCTCTTAGCACCAGCATAGAGCATCTACCAACGGGTGTCACTTCATTTAATTCTGAAAATACCATATAGAAAACAAGGCTCATATTTCCATCCACAGGATTCTACAAAGCTGCTGCTTCATTCAACACATCTTTGACCTGTTTCAATATGAAAATTCCCAGTTTCCAAACTGCTCAAAAACCGTGGCAGAAAATCTCCAAGCTCTTGAACCGAAGCACAACCGGAGTAGGAGGGTGGTACAGTTTTGCAGTTATTTCTAGTCAATAAATGAGTTAATTTACAGAAGTAGTCTCAAAATAACACAATGGGATTCGACTTCATTTTAGACATTTGGAAAGCAGTGTCATACTTTATTTAAAATAAACCCATGTAAAAACAAAGTTTAAATGAAAATGGTACCTGAAAAATAAATTATTTGATATAAAACAAATCAATAACTTAAAAACACACTAAATATACAAAATGTTTAACCATATACTGTACAGTATGGAAAACAATCGATAAAACCTTCCGTCCCACAAAGAGATCACTTTATAAACAAAAGATTACAGAAGTTAAAGGGAAGTTAAATCAAGCAGAGGACTAGAAGTACAGTATCAGCCAAAATCACCGCCCAGATCAAGGTTTATCCCAACTTTAAGTTTCAAATGTCTCGAGACATTTTCTTCTCAAAGACCGAGTGAAAAAGTTCAGCTCTTCCACCCAAAATTGGCTCCAAAGGTTTAAAAGCAAGGAAGGAGGGAGGAGAATAAAGACTCTAGGATGCGAGCNTCGGGGCTGCCCCAGCGCCGTGGGGAGGGAGCGCAGGGGGCTCAGCCCTCGCTGCGGGGCCGGGGGGGTGGCACGACGCCCAGGTGCCCGCTCTGGCAAACCAAGAGGGCGGCAACCGCCCCCCTTGGCACCGACCCCGCCGGTCTGTAGCTAATAACGGGGAAAAGGGCAGGCATCGTGCCCCCCCCCGGGGCCATAAGCTTTAGCCCTTCGGTTCCTCCCCGTGAGCCATTCTCTGGTGCCGTGTCCCACCCACGAGGGGCACCCAGGCTACACCAGAGGCACCCGCCCGCGGCACCACGGCTCCAAGGATCCAGAGGAAAGGACCGAGGGGGAGAAATTCAGTCCCTGGAAAAACCCAGGTGCCGCTCGGGAGGGAGCCCCAGGGGAGCTGTGTTTTCTTGGCCTCCGGGGGAGTTTGGTCCCTTTGCTCTAGAGCTACTGGTGGAAGCCTAGAAGTAGGAATGTGACAAGAAGGTCCTTCACTGACAGTGTCCCCCCCCCAAAAGCACAGGTTTCCTCACTGGGGAAAGGCAAAACTACCTGGGTGGAGGCAGCGTCAGGACCAAGGGCTNTCAAAGACCGAGTGAAAAAGTTCAGCTCTTCCACCCAAAATTGGCTCCAAAGGTTTAAAAGCAAGGAAGGAGGGAGGAGAATAAAGACTCTAGGATGCGAGCACAGCCATTTCTCAGTCTCGGGTGGTGGCTCTACCGTTAGGGGTTTCCATCATTAGCAACAAAAAGGGCTGAAGTGCTGAAAACTCAACAGCAAAACACCTCTAGTCCCGCTCCTGGGGGAGTCTGTGGCACCGAACACGCACCCGCGGCACCGAGGCAGAAGAGGGGATTTAAGGTCAAACCCATTCCCAGGGGNAGCCATTCTCTGGTGCCGTGTCCCACCCACGAGGGGCACCCAGGCTACACCAGAGGCACCCGCCCGCGGCACCACGGCTCCAAGGATCCAGAGGAAAGGACCGAGGGGGAGGAATTCAGTCCCTGGAAAAACCCAGGTGCCGCTCGGGAGGGAGCCCCAGGGGAGCTGTGTTTTCTTGGCCTCCGGGGGAGTTTGGTCCCTTTGCTCTAGAGCTACTGGTGGAAGCCTAGAAGTAGGAATGTGACAAGAAGGTCCTTCACTGACAGTGTCCCCCCCCCCAAAAGCACAGGTTTCCTCACTGGGGAAAGGCAAAACTACCCGGGTGGAGGCAGCCTGAGGACCAAGGGCTCCAACGCTCGAGGCCTGGGCTCACCCTCGGCACCTCACAAAAAGCTGGACCTTCAAACCGCCCCCCAGACCCTGCCCTTGGGCTGGGAGACACATCCCGGGACCCCCCAGCAAGGAACAGTGTATGTTGTGGTAAGAGCTGTTGGGTTTGCTAAGAAAAGCAAGCCTGGGGACAGCTTCCAGTATTTTCTGAAAAGCAGGTATGAACCACCCAAAAAGTACCTGCAGTTCTTGTTGTTTGGAACACACTGACAAAAAACTACCTCTCCTGAAATACTGGAAGCAGCTGGTTTTATTGCCCTTGCCCAGAACACTAAAGCAGCATAGAATGGTAATAAAGGTTGAAGGGCTTTGGGGACTATTCCCTTCCAAAAGGGACCCTCCAGGGAAGGGATCGCCTCTACAGCTATTTCATGGTTTGGTCCCAACTGCCCAAGGCTCTCCAGAACGGTACCTGTGCCAGTTTGGGGTTGGTTTGCTTTTTTAAAGACTTTCAGTTGCTCTGTATATAAACAAGATCACTACAATGTCCCTACAAAAAGAGGTGTCCTCTCCTCAGTGTCCCCTCTCGGCCAAAGGGAGGTGACCATGACCTGACCCACTCACCCTGGTGACACGTTTCTCCCTCCTGCTCTCAACACCCCGTGCTTTTCGTGCTCTGATACAGATGTACTGAAAGAACATACCCAGAGGGTGACACACCACCACGGGGTGGCTGCTCTGGGCAGTGGTGGCTTCTGGCACCTTCTCCCACCCTAAGAGGCGGGTGCTCCAGCCCCAGCCTGGGGCAGGAGCGGAGCTCAGTGCCTCGAGCAGAGCAGACTTGAGGTGAGGTGGCTCGAAGAACAAAATAAATCCAACACTTTTGAAGGCAGACACTGTCTAGGATGGAAGAGCAAGAGACCCGACCACACTAGGCTTCCACCCCACTGGGTGAGGTTGGGGTCTCCTCCTCTGCAGGCCCTGTCCCTGCCTCCAGCTCAGACCACGCACACGCTCCCAGCTGCCCCTGTGCTATTTACTGTGCCCTCTCCCCGCCTGCAGACGGTCAGCAGAGGGTTCGAGCTGCTCCTGAGCTCCCTGCACGGGGTGAACTCCAGTCAGAGCAGAGATCTGGGCAGCAAGTGGCAGTTACTCAGCAGGAATCAAAGCTTCAGAGCAAATCAAGGGATTGGAACAGAGCCTCCAAGGGAGTTTAATTTTGACAGAACATTTTCATTTTGTTTTGTTTTTAACATACTAAGAAACCATGATTCTTTCCTTTTTACTTTGTTTTTTGTTCGATTCTGTACAACAGCTAAAGCTCAGAACAGCTTCAGGGAGAGCGGGAGGTGGGCTCCAGCCCCAGGCAGGGCGGGTTTGCCCCTGACTAAGCGCTGTCTCATTTTCAGAGTGAATCTCCACCGTCTCGCCCAGAAGGAAGCCTGCTCACGTGCCCAAGCGCGTTCAGCAGCCTGGGAAGGGCCTTCAGGGGGTGCCAGACACAGCCAGGGTTTGACCAAAAGGCAAGAAAAAGGATAAGGACCAAGTCAGGGCAGCGGAGCTTCCCTTGCAGAAGAAATAGCAAGCTAAGCCCGAGCGACTCCAAAGCTAAGAGTGACAGAGCAGTAACTACAATAACACTGGCCATTCAACAGCTTCCCCTGCCCAGCCCCACGCCTGGCCCTGCCCTCCCACAGCCCTGTAGCCTGTGAACCCCAAAGCTGCCCCCTCCGCAGCCGCCCTTCCAAAGGGGGTGGCCCATGGCCAGCTGGGAACACCCACAGCAGCAGAGCCCAGTTCTGCTCAGCGTCCCCGGCCAAAGGAGTGCTCCCCTCGTGAAAGAGAAGTGAGGTCTGGACACTGAGCAAAGGGGTCCCTCAGCCCAGCTGAAGCCCCCTCACTCCCCTCACCCTAAGGACAGCCATGGAGAAGCCTTCTCTCTCTCTCCCTCTCTCTTTTTTGTAACCACAGGCAGATGAAGATCTCATCTGGTGACCACACTTCTGTCTGATCAAGTAAGTGTAGAAAGAAACGGTGTCACCCAAATTGCAGGCTGACAAAAGCCAGACCAATCCCTCCAGAAACTCTGGCACAAAGAGCCCTGACCCCTGAGACATCAGAATTCTCCCAACATCTCCAGGTGGGAGCCTGCTGAGGCAGCTGGGCCACAAAGATGCCTTTGTGTCAGGAATTATACCCCATCTTGCAGAAGCAGGTACCTGGGGGTATCCCAAGAGGTTTCCCACCACCTAAAGGAGCCCTAAAGCTTTCCCATGGGGGCTCTTCCCTGTCCATCTCCAGTACAGACCACTGAATCCAAGACCTGAGACTTCCCGGTGTCGCTATGTGACTGAGCCCATCGCATCCCATGGGAAACACAAGAGCCCTCTGGCTGGAGACAGGCTCTTGTTTTCACCCTGACCTTGGAAGCACTGACTGAGAGACGCGTCTCCTGAACAAACCCCCCCTGTATTTCATCAAAGTGAGGGATGAAGAAGTCCCCAGCTTCCCTGAACTGCCTGAGGATGAAGAGGAGAGCCGCCAGAGAGGGGCTGGGGCAGCGTGGGAAGGAAAGAGGTGCTCCCACCGTCGGGGCAGATCAACTGCTGACAGGTTACTTCTTGTTAGGAAGCAACTCCTGCTTCCAGAACCTTCCATGTGGTCTTCACCAACAGGACACCCTGCTAAGCGGCTGCTTAGCATCGACAGCATCAAGAACCCCTACACCATTTTTTCTTGCCTCGGGGTCTTTAAGCCAAGTTATCTGTTGATGGCTGGAACAGCTCAGACCACGCTCCTGCTACTCCAGTGGGAATTTTCCCCTCTTTTCCTGACTGGGCTTTACTCACAAAACTGCTATTTCCAGAGCAACTCCCAGAAGAACCTGGGATCAGATGCTTCCTAACAGAGATGCTTTAATGCCACGACTGAGACGCTCCCCTGCATTTCCTTCTTATTCAGGAAAGAGCGAGAGATGGAAAAACAGTGAAGCAGTCAGAGGGCAGGGATGCCAAAAAGCCTCCAAGAGGAGTTTGCTGGGGGTGGGTTTGGGGGTTTTTATGTTTAAAAACCATCTGAGAGCCCGGTGATGTCCCAGCAGCGAGCTGCCGGGGCGCTCAGGGATGCAAAGCCGCGTTTAGGGTGTCGCTCACTGGAAGCCTGAACCCCCCCCTTTAAATGCTGCGATAAAGCAGCAACAGCCACTCAGTCTGACAATGAATTTGGGAGGAAAAAAGGCAAGAGAGAACGAGAGGGAAGGGACTGCAAACCCGCTGCAGGAGGGGAGGAGGTGGCGGGGCAGGAGGAGGGTGTCTCTTACACTCTGCAGGTTTAACTGGGGAGAAATTCCTCGAATGCTTCCGAATCTCTCCTCCTACACAGGAGAGCATTCCCTGAAGCGAGGGCTGGTGGCAACTGCTGGGAACACCTGGAGCAGGCGCTGGAACAGAGAGTTGGAAGCACGTTCTGGGGGTGGGAGCCGGTTGCTCACTTTGTCACAGCCAGGTTTACAGACCATCAAGGTTCTCCCAAGGAGGGAGCAGGACTGGCAGGAATGGTGGGGGCTGGAGGTACAAAGAGCCAAAACCCCACTTCCAGTGGCTGCACACAAGCTGAGGAAGAGTGTGAGGCTGCTGGCTGTGCCACAGCCTCTCTGTACAGGGGGGGGTCCCAGATGGAGCAGCAGCAGCAGCCGCTCCCCGGGCAGCAATGGAGACGGGCAACTGGTTCAGCCGCTCTCCGGCCTCACGTGGGTGCAGACTTGGGGCTGCAGGGCGAGGAGACAGGACGGCAAAGACAAGGCAAGTGAAGGAGCGAGACAAGCAGGGGGCACGGAACGGCCCCTGGAATGTGGGAGCGAGCTCTGGGACTGGTGGAGGTTCACGCAGGAAAAGGAGAGGCTGCAATAAAACCCCCGCTCTCCCCGGTCTGGCGTTGGCTCTACCTTCTGGCAACTGAACTGGAGCCGAGGGTTGCCCAGGGCAAGTCTCTAGCGGTGCAGCCTGTGCCTGAGGGGGCAGTAACCTCTCCAGGTCCCCTACCCAGAAGACAACGCCTGCGGGGTCACACCGGACGCCCCGGGCTCTCCTGAGGCTCTTGTTCCCCCGCTCAAGGGGGCAACTCTCCAACTCTGCAAGAGGAACTGCAGTGCTTTAAAACAGTGCTCTTTGAAAGCTGGACACTCTGTGCAATACTCAGCAAAAAAATAACAGAAAATAAAAAACAAAACAAAATTTGAGCAAAACAAAATCAAATTTAATGTTCTTAAATGCAAAAGTAAAAACAAACAAAAAACACAAAAAAGCAAAAGAAAATTAACAGAAACAGAACAACTCAAAGTTTCAAGGCAGTCTGCAGAAAACTCGGGGGATTCATCTTTAAATCTACAAATCAAAGGGGGATTTTTGTTAATATCTAACTTGCAAGTAGTAAGTACTTTTCTGCTGAGTGTTCGATAAGTAAAGCTAGTCGTCAAAACAAAATCCTATTAAAATAGAAAAATCTAGCACTCATTAGAAGGGATGCGAGAAACACAATGCTCAAATGTTTATAACTGGTTGTTCTTTACAACACACAAACTACCAGAGGAACTCAGACTCTGCTGACCTCGGGAAATGAGTAAGTATCTGGCTGCATTATAATGTACCAGTAAGTAGTGCACCATGCATTAAAGGTCTGGACAGAAGAGATTCAGTTTGATAAAGCAGCGACATATATTGACACTCTGGTTGTGGAGTTTGACTCTGACTCTGAAATCTTCCCGGAGTTTCTCTGAAACTCTTTGGTCCGTTCCTATCAGCGGGCGGGCGATAAAAGCCGTGTTTCTAAAAGAGAACCCTGGAACTGGAGAGCTCGGCCACCGCTCGGAGCGCAACTTACCTCCTCAATGGTGTTAAAAGTTAGGTGGGCATGCTCCTACTTACAAGGCCTGGGCTTCAGAGAGCCTCATCCTCAACTACACACAGGGAGTAATGCGTATTAATCGACCAAACAAGTTACTGGCAACTACAGTATTAGTATCTCTCCGCTTCTCTTCCGTACTAGCGTGGCTGGGGTGGAGGAGGCCAGGGCAACGGGGGAGGAAAAAAAGACAACATAAAAAACAAGAAAATTAATGAATTCAGCCTGATTTTTTTTTTTTTTTCCAGAAAATTCCAGTTTTTTGCAGACAACATTCAATGGAACAAATGTTAGTCTCATAAGTGAAAGCATGCTTCAGTTTTACCACCATCCAGAGGGTCTAGTTAATGCAATCTACTTCAGATTTCAGGGGATTTTTAACATGTTTTAAATGAAATAACTTAAAGGAACTTAAAATTGGTCTGACATTGTGGGATTTCAAACATTTGAACATGTCAGTTGCATCCCAGAATATAAAACCTTTTCCACTTCTCATTTAGACTAAAGACAAACACTTGTGAAAATTGGCGCAAAATGAGTTTTACACTAACAAAAATGTTTCAACTTCTGTCACTCCATTATCTATTCCATACAAAAAGCACGAGCAAGTTATTTGTGGGACTTGTTGGTTTTGAAGGAAACCTGTAAGATTTTGTCCCCCAGGCGGTAGCCATTAAGACTTGCTATGGCCATTGCAGCTTCTTCATAGTTTGTCATGGTCACAAAACCAAACCCTTTGCACTTGTTGGTGTTGAAATCTCGAATAACTTTCACATTGGTAACCGCACCAAAGGGGCCAAACATCTGCCAGAGGATTCCCTCATCAGCATCTTGACCAAGGTTGTAGATGAAGATACACCAGCCAGAAGATGCGTTTCCTGGAACATTTACACCAGAAAGCCCACTCATGTGATCTACACCCATAGGAGAGAACCTAGCAAATAAAAAGCACAATATTTCATGTAAAAGTTCAATTCAATTCAGCAAATTAACTCGAATGGGAAGCAACTGAGAATGAATTATTTTCTACATGGACATCAAAACCGCCAGAAAGAAACGTTTCCCCATTCAAACTGACAATCAAACTGACAGCTGCCGGGAAAGAAAGGGTTAAATATCCAACTCCTCTTTCAATGGGGAACTATCCTGCCCGGGCTGCCAGGCAAGATGAGGTGATCAGCATCACAGGGGACCTGCCCCGACCCCTGGCACCCGCCCAGGCTTTAAGAGCTCTGGGGGCGCCGGCGCGGGGTGGCTCGGGTGAGGGTACAGGGTAGCCCCTGCCCAGGGACCCCAGCTCCCCCCACCCACCCCCAGGCAGCTCCCACCTCTCCCGCTCAGGGGCTTTGCATCCCACACCCTTCTCTCCTTGCCTCTAAACTAGCACATTGGGAACTCTTTGGGGGTTTTTTTTGGGGGGAAGGTGTCTGTGTTTCGCTGTTGGGCGTGGAGATTATGTGTTTTCATTTACAGGCGTTTTGTGGAGCAGAACAAAACCTTCTCCCCTCTCAGCCCTAAGGCACGAGTGCAGGAAACACTCCCAAACCCAGCAGGTCACTAAATGAGCCCTGGCAGTGCCTGCTCCCAGCTAAGGAACCTGGCACTCCCTGGGGCAGCTCTCCAAACCCCAGCTCTAGCTCCACAACTCGGGGCCCGGGGGTTCACTCCTCGGCAGCGGTTACGCAAACACTCTCTCTGCAGTAGCTCTCAAACATCAAAATAGCAAATCACATTTAAGTACACGCTTTTACGCTTGCAGCTCACAATGTAGAGTTTCCTTCTGATCGATTTTTCACCAACTTGACACTAGGAAAACGGTTCTGACCTCACTGGAGTTTTTTTGAACCACCTGCCCGCTCTCGCTAAATCCCGCAGAGGCCTCCAGCGTTCTACTTATTCATAACAAAGAAACAAAAAACCAACCCAAACCCTCTCTTTGTTATGTCTTGCTTGGTATGATTGCCTTTTCTCCTACTGCCCACATCTCTCATTTCCCCTTTCTTCCTCTTTCTGGTCTCCCTGCTAGAAACTCTCCGCTCGGGACTGTCTCGGTGCGGCATTACGGTTGCCCAGCTAAGCACCCAAAGATCAGCAAATGGGAAAGTTAAGGTAAAAAAAAACACCAAAACAACCCTCAATTTGATCCCTTGTGCTTATGTATTATTTAAAAAATGTGAGGTGACGTGATTGTAGAAATATAATGATACTATACCAGGGGTTCCCAAACTGTGGTGTACCACTGGTGATTTGCAAACCACTTAAAAGCGGTACCCGTGCTGCTCTCTGCCAAGAGCATGGCGGTGGCAGTTCCTGATTCTCTGCTGACCTGGAGGAAACAGGGAACGGGTGTCTGGGCAGTGAACGCTGCATTAAGAGCCAAATGCTTCCCCACTGGCTTTGTCTCGCCCCACATAAAGCCGGGAGCTGCCGCTGGCAGCGAGGATGAGGAGGGAGAGCAGAGCTGCAGCAGCGCACGCAGCCAGGCGGGGGACGTCGGCTCCCGTTCAGCTCGGGCTGATGCACCACTGGGTCACCATCCCCCCCCAGGCTCCCCGGTGCTGGGAGCAGGTTTCTGGGCCACCCTGAGCGCTGAGAGCCCTCGGCAGGGGCTGTGGGGGCGGGTTGGGGGGTGCGGAGCCTTGTCCCCGCAGCGCAGCTGGGCGGGACACACCTGAGCTCCCGCTGCAGGACCTCACTGCCGCTGCCACTCTTGGCCAGCCCCAACAGATCCAAGTTTGGGAATCCTTGTACTATAGTAAAACTGAAAGAGCCATTAGGAGTAGCAGAATGTGAGTGAGACGCGCTGATCTGTGTGATCTGATGATTATGTGATCTATCTGCTGCCTGCTCTGCTTCCGTACAGAACCGCTGTGTTTGCACGCTTTGCACGCCTACTGCTTCTGACACACACCATCCCTCGGGCTCTACAGCTCCTTCCCATTGGAGTTACCATCTGGCAGGATGCATTTACCTGAATACCTGGAAAGCTTTCATCTCAACAGATCACCAGTCCCGGGTTCCCGCTGGGGGGTTTGGGGAGCAGAAAGTGACTGAGCTCCCAAAGGCACAGCATTGGTTCCAGCAGTCGGTTCTCCAGCACCTCCCAAAAAGCCTCGTGCTCTGCCCACACCACCAGCACCTCGAGGCCTGGAAACGCCCCTCAAAGAGCAGCTGAGGGCTGAATGCAAATCTGAAGAAACTGACTGCAAACAGCCAGTGCCTCTGCTTGAAAACCACCGTATCCCAAGGGCAGACTGTCCTCTCTCCCCGCTTGGACTCCCAAAAACGTTAAGAGGTTTATATGAAAGAAACAAAACAGAATCCCAGGGTAAAAACATCCCTAAAAGCCCTGAAAGTTAATGAAAAAAACCCCAAAACAACAAAAAGCAGCACCACCACCAAAAACCCCACCCAAACCAAAAAGCAACCGTAGGAAACACCACCTCGGGCATCGTACCCCCCTCCCCAGACCGAGCACGACTCCAGAGGGGACCGAGGTGTGGCAGGCTCACACGGGACACAAACCCTGCACACAGCCTCCTGGCTGCTTCCGAAAGCAAGGACCAAAAAAGAACCGTGCAGGAGAGCTGGTGAACGTGGCACAGGGTTGGACCTGTGCAGGACCTTGACCTGCATCCTCCCGGCCGGTCCCTGAGCAGGACTGGGAGGGACAGGGGGTCCCCGGGCAGGGGGGGGTAAGGGACAGTTGGGCACAGCGCAGGGGACACCTCACACCCCTGAGTTCTCCAGGAAAAGAGGTCTTTGGAGCACACAGATCTCCAATGACTCCTAAGCAGTTACACCTACTGAGGCTGTTTAAAAGACTGGCCCATTTGGGGAAGCAGCCACTGAACCCCAGAGATCCAAAATGCTTTGGAGAATTTTTTAAAGAACTCCATTAATGCTCCAGTTTGAAGGATGGCAGCTGGATCCCGCTGACCAACGGCTCCTCACTCTGGTTTCACTCACTTTCACCCCATCTCTTCCACGCTGCCTCCTCCACCCTCCCCAGGCAGCTGTACATGATGTTCTTTATGGATAACCTGACTGTGAAGTCATGCTGACCTCGAGACCCCAGCACCTCGTGACACCATCACCCCAGCCCAGGCAGCTTTCACACTCCAGTCTTTTCCACCCTGTGAGCTTTCAGTTGTGGGAAGGACCTTTTGCTCTACTGCTAGGAGAGAAATGGCTTCGTTTAATAGACTCTGGGATATTTTAGCACACTAGAGGGGACACTCTCAGAAGTGACACTCCTCAATGAAAACAAGTTCTTTCCAGTTGTGTGAAAGCCCTGTGTATTTCCTGCTGAGTTCTTTCCACTGCAGGCTGAGCGCAGGCACACACAGCACCGGGGGGAGCTGGATCTGGTCACGTCCGCTCTTTTCCCCAAAAGCAACTTTTTCTGCTGCACCCTGAGAAGAAGGGGAAGGACCCACCGTGCCCAGAACAGGGCTTGTTGAGCCTGAAAGAACGGGCACTGGGTTCCAGAGAGCAGCAGGAATGGAAATAAGGGGGTTCAGTACCACGCTCTGTGCTGAAGCGTTACTCTGGATGGAGTGTCTCCTGCAGCACCGTCACCACACACGATCCGCTTCCGAGCTACAAATCTGCTCAGAAGTGGGGAAATTGGAACAGCTTCAGTGGAGTGAAACCCAAGAGATGTGTGGGAGCTGCCTGAGCTGCACTCAGTGACTGACAGGGTTAAACACACTACAGACCTCTAGCATTTCCCTGTAACCAAAGGATTCCTAAGAAATGGCAATTCCCGGTGGACGTTTTGGCCCTCAGAAGCCTGCTAATTGGGAACTGGCTCCAGCACCAGGCAAGTCTGAAAGCAGAACCAGCTGAACTGGGAAATACCTTCAAGATCCAAAAAAACATCCTTCCAGCACAAAGCTGGAATAACTGTGAAAGGCCAGGACTTCTAGAGACTCACCTACTCGGGCTTCAGGCACTGAACTCCTTCACTGCAGCAGAGCTCAGCACCCAAGGAGCTGCCTGAATGAATCTTACGCTGGAATGAAACCCACCCTCGCCCCTCCAAACCCTCTGTCCTCCAAACACAGCTCCTTCCTGCTGGGTGGAAGCAGGGCACCCAGGACCACAGCTGGAAGCAGGGCACCCGGGACCACAGCTCAGGTTGGTGATGCCAACCCTGCAGGACAGGGCACTGCCAGCCGCTCCTGACCTGAGCCACAAACAGCTGCTACAGAGATTTACCACCAAACCAAGGGTCTGAGCAGCATCTGCAGGAAATGAATAATTACAGATTAGAGATACTGAAGGCTTAATCTCTGCTCCACTGTGATACGATGGAACAGGATGAAGTGTAATCAAAACATCAGTTCAAGTGTTCAACCTCCACGTAGCAGAAGCCACAGCTCATCCCCACGGCCTGTGAGCTCTCTGGAAGCAGCTCTTCCCATCATCGTGTTTTGGTCTCTCCACAAAACAAACAGGACTCAGCCCAAGCCAAGGTGCCTAAGTTCTACCACACTATGAATAATCACAACTCATTAAGTTCAGCACCCTTTAAGGAAGACTCACTAGAAAAACTTGCAATTAACACCAAAAGGTGGAAGAAAAGTAAGGAGGTGTGGGGTGTTGCTGCACAGATGTGTGCAGGCAGGCAGGAAGCTTTAGAATAGACACTGAAGTTCTTGGGAGTCTGTGCCAGGACACCAAGAGAGATGGACAGGACTTCTCCAAGTCAACTGGGGAATCTTGTCTCGACAGCCTATGTGTAACAGCACAGCCTAACCCAGACCTGCTCTGTGGCTGCCTCTGCCCATCTCCAGTACCCACACTCCTGCAGACCCTTCTCCTCAGCCAGCCCATAACCAGGAGCAGAAGTTGGCCAAAACGTGGTGACAGCTTGAGTTACCACAGAAGCAGGAACAGAAGAGAGAGACAGAATCCCCACCTGTGAAGACCCACACCTGTAGAAACACAGGAGGCAGGTGAAGAACCCTAGTTCTGCTCTTCATGGTACAGTAAACGAACACTGAACGAGCCAAAGTGGAACCAAACAAGACCAAGGACACTGGTTCTTCTAGCTTGGAGGTGTTGCCAAGGCTTCAGAAGGGACAGACAAGGAAGAAGAGGTGGTGGGGTGCCCCTGTGTGCTAGGGAGTGTTATGAACATCAAGAACTTCACGATGGTGATGACAGGGCTGAGTGTTTATGGGTAAGAATCCAGGGGAAGGGCCCATACTGTGGTGGGAGTCTGCTACAGAGCACCCAACCAGGAAGAGACGGATGAAATAATCTACAAGCAGCTGGGAGAAGTCTCAGAATCACAAGCCCTTGTTCTCTTGGGGGATTTCAACTTACCAGGTGCCTGCTGGAAATAGAATACAGCGGAGAGAAACCAGTCTCAGAGGTTCCTGGAGTGTGGGAGAGACCTTCCCAAGGCAGCTGGTGAAGGAGCCAACTAGGGAAGGTGCCCCACTGGGCCTGTTTTTCAGTCTCTTCTCCCAAGTGACAGGACAAGAGGAAACAGCCTCAAGTTGCACCAGAGGAGGTTTAGGACGGATTAGAGGAAAGGAAGGGTTATCAACCATCACTTAGTTGCAATACAGTACGCGTGATGCACTTCCCAGAGCACAGCACAACTACAACCACCCTCCTCTAAGCAGCAAAGGCAAGGCAGAGCCAGGCCACCCGAGCTCAGACCAACTCAGGCCATTCTCAAAGGCAAACCCACAATCTCTGCTGCAGCTCTGGAAGCAGCCACGCGCTGCAACCGCTCCCTAGTCTCACCCAGCTCACGCGGGCTCAAAGGAATCCCGTCATCCGAAATGGGGCTTTCCTATTTCCCTGTAACACCTCCCTGCTGGAACCAATGGTTCAGAGCTAAACTGAAGTAGCCAAATCATATGCCTACAGTCAGAGAAACGGACTCCAGAACGGGGGATCTGTTGAGACAGGCACCTACCAACGCCCACCCAGAGCCTGCCGCTGCCTCCCAGCTGACTGCGCGCCCCCCCCGGAGGAGCTGACACCGTAGCGTAGGAAACCTTTACAGGGTTAACTGCCATATAAATTTAACAAGTAAGATTTATTTTTTTATTTTTTTTTTTTTTACTTTAATCAAGAGTTTAATTCAAGGCTTTATTGACAGAACACTGGAGGACGCCCCGCGCGCTGTACCCCATCCCCCGGGCTGCAGTGCGGGCAGTGCGGGCAGTGCCGCCCCGCGGGACGGGGAGCGGCGGGTGCAGCCTCCCGCGCCTCGCTCCTCCTAACCTACCTGAATCTCTGCGCCTGGTGGTGCACCGGCCCTCCGAACCGTCTAGCTGGTGAGTGACACAGCTGCGACAAGAGGGCCACGTTTTTGTTCTGGTTAGGATTGGCTGCAAACTTCACTGTAATGGGCTCGGAGGAACCTGGGGGTTTGTGACCATTGAAATTTGTAATTGCCTCTTCTGCTTCTGACCTTTTGTCAAACCGGATAAATGCGACCCCTCTGGACAAACCTTTTAACCAAACCAATAAAACAAAAACAAAAAACAAAACAAAAAAATTAAAAAAAAAACCTTGAAGTCCAGGATAAACTCAAAATAACTCTGAAAGCAAAAAACAAAAAAGTTTAGCATTTCTACGGTCACAGCTTTCAAGTTCTCTACATCGGTCACAGGCTCTTCAGCAGCTGGAGGACAAAGGACAAAATTAACAAACCAAAGGCAAATCAACACATTCATTTCAGCTGTAACAACCACGGTGACTAAAACAATGCAGCAGAACTCCGTGACACCCATCACCAGCTGAGATTGCCAGCAGCCACACAAAGCTCCCAACCTTTTAAACAAGTTCCACAGGAAAAAAACAATTAATTCATTGCAGACAGTTCAAAGCAACCCCAGCCCCTCAGCTTTGATTGCTCCATCACTAAAAAGCATCCACAAACAGAACTGACACTGGGGTTTCCAAATATTCCCAGTTTTCCACACCGAGAACACCCCTGGTTCATCGAGGGCATCCAGGTCTAACTGGGATAAAGCAGTTTAATAATAATAAATTATAATAATACTAAACCTCCTCCTGTCGTGGAGAGACCCCAAGTTCATCCACATCATGGCCATTAGCTCTAGCTGTCCAATACCCCAGTTTGAATTCACTAAAAAGCCTCTAAGAATGACCTCTCGGTGACCACTGAAGGGACTCCTCTGCTGGCAAACACCTGAGCAGTGTGCCCAGCTGGCCAAGAGCGTCCTGGCCCGTATCAGCCAGAGTGTGGCCAGCAGGACTAGGGCAGTGACCATCCCCCTGGACCAGGCACTGGTGAGGCCCTGCCTCAAGGGCTGTGTCCAGTTTTTGGGCCCCTCATGACAGGAAAGACTTTAAGGGGCTGGAGTGGGTCCAGAGAAGGGCAACGGAGCTGGTGAGGGGTCTGGAGACCGAGTCTTGTGAGGAGCAGCTGGGGGAGCTGGGGGTGCTCAGCCTGGAGAAGAGGGGGCTGAGGGGAGACCTTCTCGCTCTCTACAACTCCCTGAAAGGAGGGTGCAGCCAGGGGGGGTGTCAATCTCTTTTCCCAAAGAACAGGCCATGGGACAAGAGGAAACAGCCTCAAGTTGCCCCAGGGGAGGGTCAGATTGGAGATTAGGAACAATTTCTTCACCAAAAGGGTTCTGAAGCCTTGGAAGAGGCTGCCCAGGGCAGGGGTTGAGGCACCATCCCTGGAAGGATCTAAAAGCCGGGTTGACAGTGCTGAGAGATGTGGTTTCATGATGGTTTTTATCAGATAGGCTGATGGTTGGACTCAGGGATCTCCAAGGTCCCTTCCGAGCCAGAGCATTTTACCATTTAGGATTTGCACTGTTCCCCCTCGCGGCAGCCCCAGCCCTGAGCACCCGTTTCCTTCTGCCCGAGGCCAAACTCATACTCAGAGATCTCTTCCCCCACCCCACTTCTCATCTGACCCCACCAGGAGTCGGGAAATGCCTGTTTCTCACAGGTATATTTTGGTTAAACTTCCTTCCAAAGCGGGTGCTCCAGCCAGGCTAAGCCCAGGACTTCACCTTCACCCAAAAAGGGTCACATCAACCCCCGTGGTGGTCTCTCTGCTCTACCCCCGTACTGGGCAACCCCCAAGGATCCCTTTGGAAGTTGTCTGAGCGTGTCATAAATCTCAGAGCTGTGTTAATAACGGCTGAACATCATCTGCTGCTGTTCACAAAGGCAAGGCAGCTCGGCAAAGCCCCGGGCAGGCAGCAAAGGGAACCCTAACCCCCCCTGCTCCCCAGGAACAGGCTCTGGGAGAGGTGTGTTTGGGTCTACGGCACTGGGAGAACTCCCAGAAATAGCAGCTCAGGTTCTTACCACCTACTAATACCGACTCACTGCAGGGTTTGAGGGCAAGAACAGCAGTGCCACGGCAGGGGGTGCCCAGCCCCACTGTGCAGCTGGGAACTCGAGGGGCATCTGGGAAGGAGTCACCCTGGGGAGAGTTTAGTCCTTTTTTCCCATTTCCTGCTGCCTTACTTCCCAGCCAGGAGGCTGGCCCAGCTCGGCTTGTGGGGTTAGAGCTGATGGTGCTACCTGCTCCAGGAGCACTGGGGTTTGCTGTCCCAGGCCGAGGAAAGCACTGGCCCCACACTGGGAATGCATTCCCCAGAACTCAGGGGGGACCATCCCGGAGGCCAGCGTCTCTGGCTTCCCCTCCACCGCCATCTGAGCACCTCTCACCTCACCTATCATTGTGCTCGCTGTAGAAAACACATTTTTAAAGAGATTAATTCTCAAAGGCTGGAAACAACCTCTGCTGAGAGGGTATGTGTAGCAGCACAAGTTAAACTTGTCCCAACGGGGACTGGATCAAGGTACAAAACGTGGGTTTTAAAGCCGAGACACGGCTTCATTCCTGAAGTGAGGAGAAACCCGGGCTCTGCGGGCTTTGAATCCTGTGACACAACAGATGACACTTCAAACCATCCATTGTTAAGGTTAGTGGAAAGCAAGTGTCAGTCTGAGCTGCCAGCACAGGCAGGGAAGGCAATGCTGTTCCTGAAGAGTTTAATTGCACGACTTCTGCGACCCGGTCTGGGAGCGCGGGCAGAGGGTGTTAGCTGTGCGAGCTCCCCGGGCAGCCAGAGGAGGACGACTGGTTTGGACCCTTGAATTCATATGTTTCCTGTGCTCTGCAGGCCTTTTTCTTGCTTCTGCCTATAGCTCTCACCAGGCTCTAGAAACAGAACCACTCAAGCTGGACAAAATGAATCCTTTTCTCCAGGAAAGAGTTTCCCTCACTCAACATTTGAGCGTCTGCAACTCAACGTCAGGATCCAGATCTCATCTTGTCACCTCAGGTTTGGTTTGTTTAACACACACTGGCCTTTGCAGCATGGTCTGACCAAAGGGAAACACTGGAAAGGAGGTGCCTGCAGGAGGAGCCAGCTCTGATGGAGACACTGGTGTTTACTCAGAGGGATGCCCACGGCTGCGCTGCCTACTCTGACCCCAGCGGGTGCCTCTCGCAGGATGAGACCGCTGCTCTCCTGCTGCACAAGCCCCACGTGCCACTGGGTACAGACCTGGAGCAAGGAACTGCTAGAACCAGATCAGCCTCCAGCACAGCACAGGCACAGTAAGGGAGACAGTGACTTGGGAGAATTCTCTCCCAATTCCTAAGAGCCGTATGGGCTACTGGAAAAAACCACAGGGCACGTGAGGGTACAGGATTCCCGTCAGTTATACTGGCTGCAATAATTAGGTGCAATTAAAACTCTGTGAGAACACACTGTAACACTGTCAGAATTAACATTATTAAGGTCCTTTGCTTTGGTGTTTCCTGGGCTGGGTGCTCACCTAACCAAACCAACCAACTCCTCCCTTCGCTTGCCTTTCTCTAACCAACAAAATACCAGAAAATGCAAGAGGGCAGCACTCAGCGTTTCAGGTTCACTCTTTTAGCTGGCAGTGACCAGAGGATTGCAACACACCCCAAATGTTCTAAAACACGAGGAAATTGGGTGAGCAACTTCCAAGTTGCTACAGAAGTCACAACACATTGGCTTGCTTTTTTCACACATCACTGCAGCCCCGAATTGACCAGGCAGATAATAGCTGCCTTCGGGCAAAGTAAAGGCAAGGTGAGCACACAGATGGCAACACTGCCCAGGAGGCCACCCCACCACACCACAGCAGCAGCTGGGACTCCTCAGACCAACAGGAAGAGCATAAAACAGGAGACAAGGTTCAAACTCTCAGCCAGAGCAGGGGCAGCGTAACTCAGTCTGCTTTAAAAGGAACAAGTCATGGGGAAAGGACACCCCATGGGAGATGTTTCGGTGGTGGACACCTCATGTCAGCGTGTGTGCAAGCCTACTCCAGCTCAGGAACTGCCAGTTTCTGGACACCATCAGGTGTGCCACTCACTCCAGTTTAGGAAGCCAGAGCTTAGGACTCACCTGTGGTTTGATCCACCAGCACACGCGAGTTGATGATGCGTCCGAAACGTGAAAACATGTCTTCTACGTCCTTCTGTGTCATCGACCTTGGCAGTCCACTAATATATAAATTTGCATCTTTGATAACTTCAGAACTTGGACGAGCATAGGAAACCTTAAAAATGGAAAAAGCCAAGGGTTTGTTCAGGCTATCAACAGGAAAGAGTGATTTACTTAACCACACGCTGGTTTATTCCCCACTGAGCAATGCGGGTGTGTTTCTACTGGAGTTCAGAAAAGCAGAACGGGGAGAACGTTGGGGGTAAAATGCCAGAACAAGGAGAGAAGTCACGTCCCTGGACACCTCCATTCAGTTTGGGCTTATCCACCAGGGAAAGAATATGGTGGCACCACTATGAACAGACAGGAGGAGACAGAGAGATGCTTCCAACAAACTCATCTGCTACACACGAGTCTCCCCGTCTGACGTCCTGACCCCAGAGCTGTCAGTAACCACAGATCCACCAGACCTGCGCTGTCTGCACACATCCTAAAGCCTCAGAAGGAGATTCTCCAGCTGGGTCCAGTTTTCTAGCTTAATTTCTGCTGCTAGAGAAAGTTACAAAGATCACCCAGGCGGGTGTGACTTCGACATACACATACCTAGGGCTACCAAGATGCTGGAGGGAGTGGAGCACCTCCCAGAGGAGGAAAGGCTGAGGGAGCTGGGTCTCTTGAGCTTGGAGAAGAGGAGACTGAGGGGGGACCTCATTAATGGTTATAAAAACATCAAGGGTATCAGGAGGATGGAGCCAGGCTCTTCTCAGTGACACCCAATGACAGGACAAGGGGCAATGGGTGCAAGCTGGAACAGAGGAGGTTCCACTTCAATCTGAGGAAGAACTTCTTGAGGGTGAGGGTGAGGGAACCCTGGCAGGGGCTGCCCAGGGAGGTGGTGGAGTCTCCTTCTCTGGAGACATCCCAACCCCGCCTGGAGGCGTTCCTGTGTGACCTGCTCTGGGTGTTCCTGCTCCAGCAGGGGGTTGGACTGGAGGAGCTTTCAAGGTCCCTTCCCATCCCTGAGATTCTGGGATTCTGTGATACCAGGTGCTGCTTTGGAAAAGGGGTGCATGTGTATTAATGTGAATTAAAATGGTGATCACTGAGTATCCAAGACACACCTGAGCTCAAAAGCCTGGCAGTTTTGGAACGATCCCACCTACTGCCATAACAACAGGGGGATGAAGAGAAGGGAGTCTTTGAATGCAGAGCTATCACAGAGCCTGAGGAACTCTGCAGCTCGCTGCCTGTCACCCAGATCCCACTGTTCTGGCACTCAACACTTACACCAGAATGAAGTTTATCAGAATGTCATTTTCATAGAAAAAGGAAAAAATAATTGGGACTTACCTTGATAGTTTTTGACTGGAGTCTGAGGCCATTCAGTGTGTTTATTGCTCTTTCAGCATCTTTTGCAGTAACGTAGTTCACGAAGCCATAGCCTAAGCTGTGTCCTACGGGGAAGAACATTGTTTTTAAAAACTGCTCCTAACAACCCAAAGTCCTCCCCATCAAAGGAAACGCAAATGAGAAGCAGTGACCCCAACAGAGACATAGCCCACACAGTGGATGGTTAAGGAGGGCAGGGATGTTTCTCCAGGCTGGCACACAGCGCGGGAGGCAACTCTGCTGACAGCGCTCTCCCGAACGCGGGATGGAGCTGGGGAGTGGAAACCCTCTAGCACAGACAGCTCAGGAACTATTACTCCTTAACTCTTACAAAAAGAGCTTGAGAATAATAATACAAATCTTTAAAATGTAAGAATGTAAGGCAAAGGAGACTTACTTGGATATTTACCTGCTCTGCTTCTGCCTCCAACCCCCACAAACGCTGCTATCAATTGCAGCACTATAACATTTCATACCTCTGTGTGTGTAATTACACACATACATAAAACTGTAAGACCACTTTGGGTTGCAACTTCCCAACAGTTAAAGGCTCTTATCACTGTAGACCCCACAGTAACTAAAATACTTCCAAAACTGTCTCAGTGCAATAAACACACTCCCATTCAATACACAAAATGCATCTTTTTCAAACAATTTCTCCTCCTCTCAGCCAGGTCTATGGGATGTGCTGAGGAAAGCCCTAAGCACACACAGGAGAACGTGCTATTTTCCTTTAACAAGACATTCAGTTATTATTGAGCTCTGTGGTTGGGCTTGAGCAGACCAAACCACACAGCCCACCGTTACTCTGGAGGATTCTCTTCTCAATTCCAGCCCGGCTGTAACACCCAGCAGGGCTCTGCCACAGCCACAGCTGGCAAGGAAGGTTCTCTACGCCTTCCAGACATCTCAGGACACCAAAGACACCACACCCACCCCCAGAAAACTGAAACTGCCATTATGGTAGTATGAGACGTCAGAGAAACTGAAGAAAAGGGCTGTACAGACACTGCAGACGGACTCCACGGACGGAAGGAGCTGAGAGCGATGAGTCTAAAGGCCCCGAGGGATGGGGGAAGCTCTGAGGGACCCTCACGGTGCCCCCAGGGCCAGCACACAGGGGTGGTGGCTGCAGAGCATCTGCCACAGCACAAGGCCCTGGCACAGCCCCTGCGTTCCCCTGCTCTGCTGTGAATGGGACCAGACCAGTAACTCATCTAAACTCAACTCATCTCACTGCCTGTTTCCTAATACACTCCTATAAACAGTCCCCATTAACCCTCCCCACTGCCAAAGAAGCCAGACCCCTCGGTGTCCAACCCTGCCAGGGGAACAATCTCCTCTGCTCCTACAGACCAAGTGCTAAACCATCTCCCCGGCACAGATCAAACCCCTGGTGCCAGACGCTTTGCAGGGCTGTAGGGGCACACCAATCTTTGACAGCCCAGTTCACCCTGCACAGGAAACAAATCCATCCAGTAAGAGCAAGATCTCAGACACCAGCTTTGCACCTTTACCCTTTCAGACACGCAATGTTGAGGAGGATTTTGCAGGCATACCCACAGCACGGGTTTTGTTGGGTTCTTTAATGTTCATTTACTGGTTCACAAGTCAGAGATAGTCTTTCACACCAAACCTGGTTAGTCTGAAATTGAGATTCTTTCCTCCCTGCTTTAGAAAACAAAGAATTCAACAATCAGAAAAACAGACCCTGGCTTGTTTCTCCAGAACCTGACCAAGGAAACACAGCTCAGGTTAGAGGGAACAAACGCCTCTGCAGAGGGTGGGACCAGCTCGCAGGGTCGCCCAGCAATGCCCAGCCCAGCCCAGTCCAGTCCAGCCCAGCAGCACAGACACCCCCTGCTTGACAGGGGTTTGCAGTGTGTCCCCAGCGCCACACAACAAGGAATATTCCAGCAAACCCTTGAAGGGAAATGCATCCCATAAACTTACAGAGCACGGAAACAGAGTCCAGCAGCATGGATCCCTCCAAGGGCAGCAGAGAGCCCGCAGTCAGGGACGGAGAGGGGCTGACAAGACCAGGCCGATTAAAGACAGAGGAGTCTGAGAAGTGGCAGGATTGCAGCCATTGCTGGGCTCTCATGTTTGCTGGAGGCATCTGACTGTTAGCTCCTACTTGAACCTACTAATTCTAGTCCTGCTAACTTTTACCTGCCACCACATAAAATGACACCAATTACTTGTCTGCCTCTGCACAAATGAGGAAAGACCTTCCCTCTCAGTCTATACTTAAATTACTTCAGTGTAACCCGAATTTTAGTCCTTCAATGCCAAAAAAAAAGCCAACCCACACAAAACTGATAACATATACTAACTTACCTTGCTCTAACTCCTCAATACCATCAGTCTCAGGCATCTCCTACCATTGAGCTACTGGTTTTCCTCTCTAAACAGAGGAAGATGCAGAAGACATACCAGTCCCTTCACTGCAAGGGACACGTTCCCCTGAGGGATCCCTCTTCAGGAGAGCTCTGCTTCACAACTGTGCTCTGCACTGCCCCTCCTCAGCAGCACAAACTGCCCCCCAGGCCATGCCAAGAAACAGACCAGGAACTGGCACCCACACAGCAGTGCAATTTCTGTCAAGTGTTGATATCCCAGGCAAAGGCACAAGTTATTTGCTCTATCAGGATGTTAAGAGCCCGCCAGAAACCCCCTGTGCAGAAGGCGGCGTGACTGTAACGGTTCTCCAAGCAGCGTAGTGGACAGTAATTAAAAACCTTTCAAAAACAAACTTCAAAAAAAGTTTGCCTAAATGCAGATCTACTCGAGAGACAAAGATTAAACAGAAAAAGAAACAAGTAGGTCCTTATCTGGGTGAATATTCATCTGGATGGACAATTCACAAAGCGCCCACAGGCCCCAGTTTTAAGCAAACCAGGACACTCCTCCAGCAGGAAGAATTGGGGTTTGTTTCCTCGATAAAAAGCCCTTTCATAGGAGCAGGCCCTCGTTTTCTTCCTGTGCTTCACTTGTGTTTCTGTCCATGGCCTTGCTTCCTTTCCCAGCTCCCCGAGACACACGGCTTCAGTTACTGCTTCCTTTCTTCTTCCCCTCCCACCACCCCCCAGAAGCTCCAGTTCCGCTGAGGAGCCCGGGGTGACACCGGAGCCGGGGCTTGTTTTCCACTTCAATACAGCCTCGCTGCCCCCCTGAAAGTGGGGAAGGCAGACCCTGCCCATCCCAAACCCTGAACTCAAACCCAGCTCCTGTTAATCAGAGCATCCCAGCAGGAAGGCAGCTGAGCGTAGCGTTTCTTCTCCGGGCGGAGGAAAAGGCAGTCTGAGGTGGTTCTGAAACACCCAGGTGAGGAACACAGAACAGGAACAGAGCTCCCCAAACGCCCCCCGGGGGAGGATGTGGCATCTTGGAAAGAGAGTTGGGTTTGGGCTATTTTTGGTTGTTTGGCTTCACAAAATGTGCTGTGAGTGACAGCCAGGCAGCTCAGACAGGGAGGAATAAATACTGCATGCAAATACCAACCATCAACATTGCCACAAAAGCACAATTCCACGTGGTGACTGTGGTTTCTGAGGTGCCTCGGGTGGGCTCTCTGCAGCACCCACTGGGCTGGTCAACTGGGGATACACAACCAGCCCAGCCCTCAGGAAAAGGCAACCCCCCTGCACTGCACCTCCCAGAGCAGGGCTGAGCCACAGAAGCACAGGCAGGCAGGGCACAGAGAAGCCAGGCTGGATCCCAACCCCAGGAGAAGCTAGCACTGTGGCTCTGTGAGAGCCAGCAGCTTCTGGTTCCTGAGGTCCCAGCAGGCAGGACAGGAGGATGTGCCACTGCAGCAGCAGAGCCTGGTTACACAGGGAACTCTGGCCAGAGCTCCAGTGCAAAGAGCCAGCATACAGGAGACCCAAGAACCAACAGCCCACAACAGCAGGAACTCAGCGACACTGGCCACTCCAGCCAGCAGATGAAGACCAGGCCAGGGACTGATTGCTTGAGAGAACCTGACCCACACAAACCCATGGGACAAGATGAGCTCTTTCCAAGGGTGCTGAGACCCCAGGCCAAAGCTGTTCTCTCTCACCTTTAAATGGCCATGGAAATTGGAAGAGGTCCCTGGCAACTGGAGGAAGACAAATGCTGCAACCATGATGCTGGTTCTAGCTCCTAAGGAGGAGTCCTTCAGCCCAACATTAAATCTCTGTTCCACATCACAACCATTACTCACTTTTTCACTCTAAGAGTCTAAATGCCACCTTCAGAACCTGACCTCTTCTCCACATCCTGCCTGTCTCGATTTGGAAGCAAGAACCTCCTACTTGCTACCCCCTTGGCAGTTGTTGCTGTTACACCACAGGGTGTCCTTACAAACAAACAAACAAAAAAAAACCCAAAACCCAGGAAAGCAGCTTCTTGAAGGACTTTTGTCAAAAATATATGTCTTTAGATGTGAACAGGCACCTCAAGTATTTAATCATTGATCTTCATGACTAACAGTGCAAGGGCAGGATCCCACCACAAGCCTGTGCTGGTCAAACCCTTCCAGCACAACACACTGCTGTTCTGGTCACCCAGCCTGGCCCACCGCTCACAGGGGGCTTTGGAGAAGGCAGGGAACACCCCCTACACTGTCCTTCCTGAAGGATACAGACAGTGCATCTCAGCTATCCTGAGAACAAAGGAATCTGAAGCTAAAGCCCGTTGCCTGGCCCAAAGAGCCCCCAAAGAGCCCCCCCTCCACTCCTCACACCAGGCTCCACCAGGGAGGACAAGAAGCTGCTTCGCTTCTGGGAAACCCCTCTGCTCACCGTGGGGCAGGGGGGGAAGAGAGAAAACATGCCCTTTGAGGTACAACCAAGTGCAGCAGTTCTTGTCCAGGTAGAGAAGTAACACTTCAATCATAAAAATCACTTCCACTTTGCCCAGAAAAGATCTAGCCTTTTATACACATTTTGCAAACTGGAAGCAAGTATTTTTATTTTTGCCTGAATAACTTCTTGAAGCTACAGTTAATCGTTCTCAGATACTTTGGGCAGTTCTGGTTCATCACCAGCGCAGTCACAAACCCTGACCAAACTGCCACCCGTTGTGCAAGCTCCAGGAGAGCCCTACAGAAATGGCAGGATCAGGGAATGGTTTGGGTTGGAAGAGACCTTAAAGTTCGAGTCCCCTCCCCTGCCCTGGGCAGGGACACCTCCCACCACACCAGGGGGCTCCAAGCCCCCTCCAACCTGGCCTTGAACCCCTCCAGGGATGGGGCAGCCACAGCTTCTCGGGGCAACCTGGGCCAGGCTCTCACCACCCTCACACCAAACAAGTTCTTCCCCACATCTCAGCTCCATCTC
This sequence comes from Jacana jacana, assembly GCA_013400555.1. Taxonomy (NCBI): domain Eukaryota; kingdom Metazoa; phylum Chordata; class Aves; order Charadriiformes; family Jacanidae; genus Jacana; species Jacana jacana. Next base: position 46,219 of record VZTM01022013.1, on the reverse strand, counting down.
CCCTCTTTCAGGGTCAAACCCTTCCTCCTCATCCCAGGGCTCCTCTCCCTCATCCAGAGTCCCTCCCCAGCTTTCCTGGAGCCCCTTGAGGGACTGGAAGGGGCTTCTGAGGTCTCCCAGGAGCCTTCTCTTCTCCAGGCTGAGCCCCCCCAGCTCTCTCAGCCAGTCCTGCCAGCAGAGGGGCTCCAGCCCTCCCAGCATCTTTGCGGGCTTTTACTGAACCTGTTCTAACAAGTCCACGTCCTTCCTGTGCCAAGGACTCCAGAGCTGGACACAGTACCCCAGGCTGGGTCTCTCCAGAGCAGAGGGGCAGAACCCCCCCCTCGCCCTGCTGGCCATGCTTCTCTGGATGCAGCCCAGACCACAGCTGGCTTTGAGGGCTGCCAGTGCACATTGTTGACTCAGGTCAAGCTTCTCACCCACAAGCACTTCCAAGTCCTTCTCCTCAGGGCTGCTCTCCAGCCATTCTCAGC
>VZTM01022013.1:23781-34618 GCA_013400555.1 Jacana jacana | reverse complement strand
TCCCCTCCCTGTGTCCCTGCTCCTGAGGCCGGGTCTCCAGGGAACAGCCAGTTCCTCTGCTAAAGACTGAGGCCAAGGTAGGCATTGAGCACCTGGGCCTGTTCCTCATCCTTTGTGACTGTGTTTCCTTCTGCATCCAGTAAAGGAGGGATATTTCCCCTAATCCTCCTTTTGTTGTTAATGAACTTATGGAAACATGTTTTATTCTCCTGAAGAGCTGTAGCTGGGTTGAGCTCCAGCTGCACTTTGGCTCTCCTGATTTCTCCCTGCACAGCCTCACTGCATCTTCACAGGCTTCACCAGAGACCTGACCCCTCCCCCACAGGTCACAGACTCCCCTTTGGTTTTGGGGATCCAGCCAAAGGTCCCTATTTAGCCAGGCTGGTCTCCTTCCCCGACTACTATTTTTTTGGCACATGGGAACAGGCTGCTCCTGTGCCCTCAGGACTTCTCTCCTGAACTCTGTCCAGCCTTCCTGGACTCCTGTGTCCTTCAGGGCAGCCTCCCATGGGACGTTATCAAACAGTCTTCTGAGCAGAACGGCACCCATGGAACAGGGATCTGTACTGGGGCACTACCTTTGGTGCACACTGACTATTTGACTGAGCTTCTAGTTTTGCACCTTTTTAAAGAAAACCTTGAGAAAACATCCAGAAATTCCATCAGGTGAAGATGTTCTCCTGCCTCCCGTCCTCTCCAAGCACATCTACAACTGACCCACACCAGGCACAAGCTGCTCTGCCTTCACGGACTGCCAGGAGTACAGCTTAAAGTGCTTCTACAACTACTTTGAAACTGTGAAAAATCAGGTTACCTACACCCTATTCCTGCAACAGGAGAAAAAAAAACAGGGTCTGGCAGATTCAGGAACCTGGGACCAGCATGTTCTTTCTGGAAGCCAGTATCTTGCCTGGTTCCAGGCTCTGGGTCTCAAGTTTGGGGCTGCGGATTTGTTCATCCTCTCAGTCCCAGAGCACCAACCATACCCAGTGCTCCAAAACACACAGCTGTGTTTAACAGCTCTCAAACCCAGCTGTGAAGCACACGGATTTCACAGAAAAGCTGCCAACCCCCCTGAGGTGAATCCAGCACCTCCTGACGCTCTGCTGAACACCCCTCCTCTTAACTCCCGTGTTTCATTAGAGAACCCCAGCCCGTTGGCCTGGGCAGCACAGGCACCTCAGCTGACACTGGAGGCTGCGGTGACGTTCGGGTATGGAAGTGTTCCCAAAGCAGCCTCCACTGGTGAGGGCCCTAAGAACAAACCATTTTATTTCTGGATGGAATTACTGCAATTCCAGCTCCCTTCTGAAAGCTCAGCAGCAACCTTCCAAGTTCAACTCAAAATCTGCTTCTCATGAACCTCTCAGTGCCACCACAGCAGAATTAAGTACCCCAGGCTCAAAGAAGAGCTCTGGGTTTACTTTAACAGAACTTCTGGTCAGCACACTCCTCTGGCCAGAAGAGCAACGCAAGAAACTGCACACAAGCAACTCCCAGTGAAACTCCCCAGCTGCAGTGTGCTGGAGGACTGCAGCAGGGCCTGGTCCTGCCTGAGGGGACCATCAATCTGAGCTGAATTACAACAGTTTCAGGTACTATCTCTTCTCTGGCACTATTAAACACCAGGTCAGGAGTTCAGAGGACACAACCGCTTCTCCCTCATCCTCGCCCCACAAAGGCCACGTCTGCCCATTCATGTCTGCACTAAGGTGGGTGAGAAGCAGCCATACAACCACAGCACCTTCTCCAGGGTGACTCTGAGTTACAGCCACCAACACAAGACAAGGCCGTAGCACCAGCTTCCAGATTCCTACCAAACTCCAGGCTCTGCTGCCCTCGACGCCAGGGGCCCGAGCAGCAGAGGGACAGGGCTCGAAGTGCCAGGACCCCCCAAAGCCGAGTCTCCCCAGGGGCTGCACCGCTGCTGCCTCCCAGGAGCTGAACAACAGCAAGAGCTGGGAACAGGCACTGGAAATGCTACATCAAGAAAGGGAACGCTGCCCCCACGACCAGCACTTAAGTCTCACTTGGCATTTACTTCATACTCAGTTCTTCTTGAGAAGGTGAGATTTTTTTAATTGGTGATAATAGAAGACACTATTTTGGAATAACCCACGATGAGATGTAGGTTAATTTGAGATTTAGCACAATATAGATTTAAACTGAATCCCTTTTCGTTTTTAAGTATGTGTTGAAGCACTAACATGCTGGCAGCTTAGAGGAGGAGAGCTCTCACAGGCCCCTTCCCTCCCTGACCAGCCATCTACCCCCACGGCTGCCCTTCTGGTGTCACCACGAGCAGCCCCCAGCACCCTCCTGCCCAGAGGTTAACCAGTTTGTGCCACAAAAGCCATGGAAAACCACACCAGGAGGGAAGTGCCTTTTCTTGGGTCAGCAGTTTTAACCTGCTTCCCTCGCAGCACGATAAGCACCGGCGCTAATGCCGGAGGAGACAAGACCAAGAGGGGAAATCACAGGGGAAGAGACTCCCCGCACGGGGTGAGTTTAAGCTGTCTCAGACCTACTGTCACATTATGGCACTGAGTCCATCTTCCCTTCCAGCTCAGTCAGAACCGCCCGAGTGCAGCCTCAGAAGTGTCCTGTCCTGCTGAATGACACCCCACCAGCTGAACTGTCCCCGTTCAGCACAGCACAGCTCCAGAACCGGGCGGTCTTGCATTCCCAAAATCGCTGTAACGGGTGGCAGCTTTGCTCACCGTTGTCCTGGGTAAAATTCAAGCCCCACAAGACACCAACGTGCTGAGGAGCACGGAAGTTGTACAGCACAACTAGAATGTTTAGCAAGCAAAGGAAGAATTGTTGATATTTTTCCAGCTTTACAGGACAAAAAAATCCAGTTTCTCTCCCTTTAACCAAATTTGCCCAAGATGCAACACAAATCCTCCCCACTGCCAACATCATCCTCTGCCAGGTTTAAGGAGCTGCTGTACATTGCAATGCTTGAAAAGTAAAAATAATTGTCTAAACACATATAAACACCCCCCCCAATCTATTTTCCCTACCCTGCAAGGTCCGTCTGCTGCCGAAAATGAGGCACCACTGCTAGAGAGCAAGCCCAGAGGAGTCCCCAGCACACTCCAGCGGCGAGTTCCCAGACCTGTATCTGGCATTAAGCAGAACTGACAGGGCTTTGGCAAGTGGCTATCAACTTCACATCATCTTCCCACAGCCTCTAATCTCCGTGTCTGCAGCGCTCACCATCTCTGTCTCCCCACGATAAGCAAGGAGTGCCCAGGGCGCTGCCGACTGGGAAGCAGCTACAGCTGAGAAGGAAGCCTTCCATCTGCTCTTCTTCACGTTATAAAAACCACATTATCAGAAGCCCCTTCCATAAAGATCTGGCAAACGTGTTCATGGCACAGAGGAGGAACACACACAGGACTGAGAAGGTCCCAGAAGAGGAAGAGCAGGGTGCTGATAAAGAAGGTGCTTCTTTAGAATCATAGAATCCTAGAATCATTTAGGTTGGAAGAGACCCCTGGGATCATCAAGTCCAACCATCAGCCCTACTCTACAAGTTCTCCCCTACACCAGATCCCTCAACACCACATCTAATCTGCTCTTAAACACAGTCAGGGATGGGGACTCCACCACCTCCCTGGGCAGCTGATTCCACTGACTGACCACTCNCCTCAAGCAGATCAACACTCCCACCCAACTTAGTGTCATCTGCGAACTTACTAATAGTGTTTTCTATGTCCTTATCTATATCATTGATGAAAATACTAAAAAGGAAAGGCATTTCCTTTCTTCCTCATCTTTCCCCAAGAGCTTGCTCAACCTGTGACAGGACTAACACCGTCTGTCTGTCCTGGAAATCAGTAGGAAACCACCTCCTGCACTGGTGGTGAACGGTCCTGGTGCCAGCGAGAACAGAAACAGCCAGAGAGTCGTTAACCTACACACACCAAAAAGAATTCCAGAAAGCAAGGGCCATAAAGGGTGCAGTGGATGCAAGGAGAAACGCTGCCTAAGGAAAGCAGCTTGCTCTGCTCTCACTGGAACTCAACACGGGCATCTCCTGAGCCTTCTTTACCAAAGGAGGAATCAAACTGCTTCAGTAAATGTTCCAGGCCTGAGAACCAGGCCTAGAAACTAACTTGACCTCTGAGTTCATGAACTGATGTGTCACTCATGCTGACACAAATCACAGGCCCAGTATGCTGGTATCCTCAGAGGAGAGCTCAGGGATGGAAAGAGCCCCGAGAGCTCCGTTTGGGAAGGCCGGCTGTAATGCCCTCTGCAGCCTTTCCAAAAATGGCCTTCGAGTCTATGTCCCAAAACCAGGAAATCTTAAGACCAAGTTCCATTGCATTGCTATTACTAAAATAATATTTTTTTTACCTTTTTTAAATAACCAAGCACTGCAACAGCTTGTTTTAAAATGCAGCCTCCTTCTTCCTCCACGTGCAAGACACCCTCAAAGTGCCAGAGATGCAGAGAGGAACCAACTGGACCTGTACGTACAGCACCCAAAGTGTCCCTTAACCCTGGAGGTGCTGGAGTTCACGCAGCCCCTCACTACCAGCTTCACAGACTGGTGCTCCCCACCAGCCAAGTCTGCACTCTCAGGACTGGACTGAAAAAAAGCTCCCCAACCTTTTCCCCCCCCAGAAACACTGCAGTGACCCTGACAATCTCAACAAAGGAGCACGAGATCCCAGAAGGTTTAAAAGAAAAATGACACAAGTGGTTCTGGCAACAGACCGATAAAATCCATTTCCAGTGACACTCAGTATCCTTGCAGTCCTAGGATGCAGTAAGTCTGTCACTGGGAGGGGTTTGCTAAGAAGGAAGACCTGTACCAGTCTGAGGAGATCATCTGAAATGGGAACACTGGCAAGAAAGATAATGCTGTCTTCAAGATCAGGCAAGAGGCTTCACGGACCTCCCCCTCGTTCCCAGGTCTGCAAAGGCACTAGACCACTTCTGGAGTCACAGACGAACGCAGACACCTGAGCAGAGGACGATAACGTGAGGACTTCAGCTACCACAGAACTTGAAACCCGGAATTATTCCAGGAGCCAGGAGCTCTGCTCCCCCTCCTGCCACCAGGCAGCGGGTCCTACCACTCCAGCACTCCACCTGCCCCCCCAGAGCGCTGCAGACAGTGGAGGCCACGCAGCACCGCGGTGCAGAGGGGAGCACCAACACACAGAACACAAGGTCAGAGCCACCTCAGCCCTGCTTCTTGGCCCTGATACCAGAAAGACACAGACTACACCAGTGGCTGCCACGTGGCCGAGGAGAGCCAGGTGAAAGTGTTAAACTCCATAGGGCACAGTCTGTGGGACCTTCACTGGAACAGAGGGAATGGACCACAGGGAGCACAGGAGAAGCGAGGCTGCTGACCCAACACCTCAGCCCATCCTTGCAGTGAAGTGCAAGTTAGCACCCCCCAGGAGAAGCTGTGCAGGAAGCACTGCAGGAGAGTGTCCCACAGAGCACCCAGACCGACAAGGCCTCCTTATTGGTGTTAATACTGGGAATAAGCAGGGATCCTGCTCTGAAAGAAGTGATACTGGCAGAGTTCTGGTGAGCTGTCCTGATCAACTTGGACTTATTCTTACACTGGCTGACCTCAGCAATCCTGGTGAGGTGCTTCAAGTAGAACTTCGGGGCTACACAAAGAGACCTCCTGCTGCTTCTCCTGCCATGGATGGTATTTGTTGACACGCCCCCCCCAAGCCGTGTCTGACTCAAACAAGTCTGGCTATCTGTCTCGGGCACTGCTCTGCCACTCCATTTGGAGGCTGCTGAGCAGTCTTCCTTTGAGATCACACCTGAAACAGAACAGAAAGGTCACTACACTGCATCAAGGGTAGAGGCCAGACCAACCCACGCAGCTGCAAAAGGCAGAGATGCCGAGGCTTCCAGGTTTGACCCCGCGCCAGAAGCAGCGCCACGCTCAGAGGAGCCTGCAGGGAACCTCTGCTACTCCGGGCTGTTCCAGGAAAGCAGCTCTCAGGAACGATCCAACACCACAGTGCCATGCAAAAACTTGCTTTGTAGCCAGCTGTCAATACAGGATTGTGAAGCAAGAGTTTAATCAAGACACAGAAGGGACAGAGACAGGGGGAAAACCCACCCGTGTTTTCTTCTCAGAAATCCCTGTAAGGAACAGAACGTGTTTCACTTCAGAAACCACACCAGCAGAAAAGCTTCCACTAGGCCAACATCCCTTCCTAGGGCCAAGTTTCCCAAAGTTCCACCCCAAGAATACATCTCTTTCTTAATTCCAGATCTCTCTACTTTGCGTATGCCACAGATTCTGTCCCCATGATCTCCAAGAAACCCCCTTGTGTTGCTGCCATGTCCCCAGCAGCTCAGCGCCCCGTGAGCATCCAGACTGCAGGTCTGGGAAACCACAGCACAAACCCCCATTGCTACCAGACTTGCTCTGCATTCATACAGTGGAACTGCAACTTGCAGAGGGTTTTAACCTTGACCAAACACCAGCAACCAGCTGGAAGGAGAAATCACAAAATCCACGGATTCTCCCTTCAAGAGTAACATTCAAACAGATGATGGGGAAACCTGCAAAGGCTCATATAAGAGGTTACCCTGGTGTGTGCACAGTACAGGTCACACTGCAAAACCTCAACTCAGACCTGCTTAAGTCTGTGCACAGCTTGTTTCACCGTACACCTGCAAAGGCAGGTGGTAATGCTGAAGTTCTCCTCAGGAATACAACTAATCAAGATCCCAGGTAGCGTGCCAATGTTTGAGAGGTGGCCCCTGCTGCTTCCAGGAGGCAGGACCACAACCACGAAGGAAGAATCTTGATGTCTTCTCACTTGCTGTGCTTGCTGAGGCTGCTGGACTTCACGAGCAGGAATCTTCCCTTCTGCTGAAAGAGGCTCTTGCCTGAACTTTGAAGCACGATGTTTGGGCACACGTGAAAACTTAAAGGCACAAAGTCAAGTGTCACCTCACGTGACCCTATTTCTCCCACAGTGACCAGTAAGGCCAGTATTCTCTCATGTAACTCCCAGCTGGATTCCTCTCCCCCTCAGCATTTTATATCAGCAAACAGGAGACACTGGAATTCAATATTCAATTCGATTTGTTTGGCAGCTGTGCTCTCCTCCCTCCCAAGGAATGAAACCAACTCACTCTGCTGGACCAGGATAAGGAAGGTCACTTCAAAACACCAGGTTGTCTTTAGTGTCTTTAGAAACTCTAAGTGTTAAGCCACTGAACTTGCTTACACTTTAATTACGTTCCTTCACACTGATCTTTAAGTTCTGCTTGTAAACCTGGTGACCACTCAGATCCTTTCTGCTTGCCAGTACCTCGGATCTTCCAGAGCTGGTAGATCTCATCCTTGTATCGAGGCCTCTCCCCCGTGTGAGCCTGGAATGCAGACAAGACACTGCCTTTTTCCTCCTTAGCCCAAGTTAAGATTCCACCACTTCTGCTGGTTCTGGCAATAAAAGATATCTCTGCACCAGAAGTGGCTATTAAAATCTACTACTGCGCTTCAACAAACTTTATTTCCATACACTAAATCAATGATTTCTCATAGAACATATTAGTGACACCACCAAGGTAAGTGGTTCTGTCGATGCCTCTATTGCCATTCAGAAACCAAAGTTCCCGAGGCCAAACAGTAAGCTGCATTCCTCAGAGGAACGGCCTCATTCCCCCAGTCAGATGAACTCTGCCCAACTCACGGGAGCAGAATTCATCATGGCCAGGATGCTGTCAGAAATCAGGTACAGACTGGCCATAATTCCCTCCCACTGCTGCTTTATCTGGAAGGGGAGGACCAGGGCCTCCTTGGCAGGTATGAACAAGGGCCAGCTGGGAGCTCTGCAGTTCAGATCCAGATGTGAAGCGTCTGCAGCTGGATCGCAGGTTTCCCCGTCTTTCAAGGTCGATGGCCTTGACAGAGAGAGAGAGGAGGCTACAGAGCTCTGCTCAGAGCTTCACCTCAGCACCTTCCCCCGGGTCACAGGTGCTGACCACCACTATAACGGAGCTCCTAGGGAGGAGGCAGGTGGACAACTGTTTGCAGCTGAGACTCTCTCACCTCCTGCACCGGCCTGTGAAAAAGGACAGGCTTACAATAACCAGACCTAAAAAGAACCAAGTTATTCTCTTCCTTGCCCCAGACAGTGTCAGGCTGCGCAGCAACTGCCTCTGGCACTTTTATCACCTACAAAAAAAAACGTGGGGACAAAGAACGGTGCTGTGAGGGAACAACTCCTTTCCTATGCTGGGGACACTTGGTAGGTGAGAAGAGGACGTTAAGACCTGCAGACTCCAGCCACGCTTTGCCAGCAGCTGCCCCACACATTGATCCAGCCCTGGATTAGCAGCTGGCACTTTCACTGCCCTGGGACAGGAAGGCAAGGGAAGTAACAGGAGGAGGCGACTCCCTCGCTGGCACAAAACCAGGAGCTGGAAATTTATCTCTGAAGGCTTGACGAGACACCACAACTTGGTACTGCACTCCTACAAGGATGCCACGGAAGCGGTGGGTGAGAGGAAGATAAGTTATACTCACTACGCCACTGCTGCTAATATTTAAGAAATGAAATAAAAAAGCAGCACACCCATGCACATAAAAACATCTCAGCCTCCCTCCCACCTTCACAAAACAAAGCTACCAAACAAGAAAACCAAAAAAAAGAGACACTCAAAATCTATTTTTGCAAACATCACCTACATGTAACAAGGTTGTGTAATCACGTGGCTCGTGCAGGCCAGCAGTGTGAGGCTTGCAGGTGCCCACATCACGTTCCAAAGGAGACGTGCCCTGATCAGCCTCCAACAGAAGGCAAAACATAACCCCTCTTGGTTTTTGAGCTGTCCCCCTTCCTAAATGCTTGACCTGGCAGGAACCTCCTGCAGCTGCCTTCCCTGTTTTCCCTGAAGTACCCAGAGGTCCCAAAAGAACAGTTTTTCTAAGCATTTTTTTTCTGAAGTCTGCACATAGAGCAAGCTGCGCTTCTGTAGCCGAAAGCAGCTCTGCAGGCAGGCCAGCTGTGAGACACCTGGGAGAGCTCCAGTGTCACCAGTGCACGGAGGGCTCCTAACAAACATGCCAGGAACAAGGCCGAGACCAAGGCTCCGGGAGAGCGAGCAGGCTGGCACAACAGCTTAAAGAAGCAGATTCCTAAAGTAAAATGACACGACTCTGACAGGTCAAGACAGGGAGGGGGGTTTTTTCAGCAAGGAAAAAAGTGAGAGAACATGCAGGAGTCAGCAAACCACCAGAATGCTTTACTTGGGAGCACAGAGCGCATCTCCTGGGAAGCTGGTGTCAGCACCAGGCACTGGCCACCTTCAACAGACAAATCAAGAAAAGTGCAAGACACAAGATTCCCATTTCCACTTAGACTGGGCTTAAAACTCCTGCTGCTCCCACAAACCAGCATCTGACAACTCATGCAGGAAAGCAGCGTGGCCTGGCTCTTAGCTGGTGCTGCAGGACCCCCATCGGGGCTCAGTACAGCTATAAACTCACTATGCAAGAAATCTAACGACTCTATGAGCTTAAGATGTTCCTGCTCACCTTCCCGTCGAGCTAAGGGAGAGCCTGCTGCAAGCGCTCTAGAACTCAGGACTGCACAACTCTGAATCAGGAATCCACCGGCTCATTAGCATCATTACACAAATACAGCTGCTCCGCTGCAGCACAGGAACTAGGACAGTCCCAGGGTAACGTATCACCCCGCTCAGGCTGACAGGCTCAGGAATCCCATCGTACAGCACAGACAGAAATCTAACAAATCCTACCAGCTCACAGTCCTGACAAAGCCTGTGGGACCCAAGCATCGCCCCAGCTTGTAAAAGGTACACAAGCCAGAGAACTCCGCACAGATCTAGGAAGAAGCGTGGTTAAAACAGGAGTTTCCCTGCTGGGGAACAGCAGGTTGGGAAAGAGGTAACTTGTGTGCAATATGAGCAGAAAAACATCCACATTCTGGGTATAACAGAAAAAAGGGACAGAAATACAGAGACCACAAGAAATCAAATGTCAACAACAACAAACACGAAGAAAGGAATGACTCTCTGCCCTTCCGACTTCTTTCCTCCTTTATTTTCCAGAGATGCCTCATTAAGGGGCCCACAGGACCCCTGCCCAAGTTCCTCACACAACAAAACACGCTTCCCTTCTCAGTAAGCCTCAGATATAAGCCTCTGCCCGACAGATAATGCTACTCCACTAGCCAGCCTGCCAGAACATGGGAGCCAGCACACGCTTCCAGCCAACTATTCCAGTGCTCAGTGGCCCTTTCTCCAAGCTGCCTCCACACACGTTCCTTCCACCCACACCTCCCACTGAACGGCCCCCGAATACATTCCTGCCTCTTCCAATCACTAAAACAGGGCAAATGCTCTTCTTTGCGGAGCCTCCCATGAGCACTAACAATAGGGAACTGCTACTTTAGGCAGGATTTCTTCTGGCCAAACACACCCAGCATGAAACACCGCTTTCCCCTGCGCCTCACCGGCCCAAATCAGCATTTCCATTAACGCACATTGTCCTCATTAGGAAGCCCACCCTCAGACACTGCCACTCAGTAAAGATGCGCCAGTCTTAACGAAGGTGGGAGATTTAAAAGGCGTGTCCACGCAGACACATGCCAAACAAATATGAAAGGCAACGGCATTAATCAGAAGATGGAAGGCTCCAAAATAAGGTACGGACCCGGGCAGCGCCACCTCTACCCGAGCGGGCCTCCCCCCCGCTCCAGCCCGGGCCGGCGCGACCTACGGCCTTCTCTTCCAGGAGCGCGGAGGCTTCAGGCCCTCCGCCGCCGCCCGCCTCCCATCCGCCTTTCGCAGGCCCTCGCCGCCG
>VZTM01022013.1:5108-17814 GCA_013400555.1 Jacana jacana | reverse complement strand
CCAGGACCCCCAGGTCCCTTTCCCCTACGCTGCTCTCCAACAGGTCAGTTCCCAACCTATACTGGGACCTGGGGTTGTTCTTGCCCAGATGCCAGACTCTACACTTGCCCTTGTTCTAGTTCATTCAGTTTCTCCCTGTCCAACTCTCCAGCCTGTCCAGGTCTCGCTGGTTGCCAGCACAGCCTTCTGGTGGGTCAGCTACTCCTCCCAGTTTGGGGTCAAAGCACATGATGTTAAGCAATAGTACAATGCATCATTTTAATTATCTTTTTGTTTCCTCAAACACTTGGGGAAAGCACCTGGTTTTTCTGTATTTTGAAATGTTTGGCAAAACATCCTGCTCGGGCCTCCCCACCTGCAGCAGCCGTGGGGAGCTACGGGGAGCCTGCTGTGTGCTGTAGGGACAGTCCTTGGGGAGTGTTTGTTAGTCTTGAGGTTGGGTATTTATTGCCACAAAAACAAACGCATGGAGATGGATCTCCTGCCCTGTTCTTGCACGGCCCAAATGCCCATGGTGGTGAGACTGCCTCATGGAAGCCACGGGTGGGGACTGTCTGTGTCCGTGGTGGTAACTGCGTTGCTCCTGCTGCCAGACCTGGCACCAAGGCTGCTTGGACTCGCACCAACAGCCATTACAGAGCGCCCTGGGCTCCTGAGGCGCGTGGCGTGAACCCTTTCCCTTCGCTACCAGAGGTCTGCGCTTTCCAGAGCGTGTACTCTTGATGGGCTCAATCACAGAAAACCCGAAGCCCATAATGCCCAAGGAAACTCCCAGGTTTTATGGAGCAATTAGTTGGCTTGGACGTTTCAGGCTCTTCTAGAAGCCTCAAGCATCCCTCATCCCCACCACAGGAGCCATAAAACGCCGCAGAATCGCTGTGTTATCAGCCTTCACGTCCCGTTGCCATTAAAATACACATTCATCACCTTACTAGAGACAGGCCTCTGCCTTCTTTGTAACCAAATGCTGAGTAAAAAGAGTTAATTACTGAGCTTCTTACTGTGAGAAACGAGTTGGTCACTGAGGTAGGGATGTCGAAGCGTGTACTCCTGTACCAGTTAGCTCAGAGCTGTGGCTACCTCAGGGAACATCCTGATCCTCCTCAAGAGGATGGCAAACTTACCGTGAGCTTTTACTATCCCGAGATGACTCAATCCCTTAGAGGGATAAGGTGAGCAAGGGTGTCCCCAGCCAGAGGACCACCAGAGAGCTATTCCTCTGCAGAGGTGTTCTGGGGACGGTGCAGAGGTTGGTTCACGTGCAGAGGCGCTATTGGGTTGTCCTCATGAATATGTCAGCCCAGGTGGAGCTGTGGATTGGGTAGGTGGGACTGTGAGAATCTACTGTGTATAAATAATGGGTGAATGTCCCCGGTCAGGTGCTGGAGTTGTGAACTTCCACCAAGGACCCGACAACAAATATGATTATTTATTTTTACAGATCTGCTTCTTCGGATGGGCAGGTTCATCAGCGCCATGGGAGCATGTCAATGTTTTAGTCTTCTGCTGGAGAAGTGAGGTTTGCCTGCACTGGGTGCTGGTTGGTAGCTCCAGTAAAGGAGCAGATGTGACACTTTGAAGAACAAATGCCACCTTGTGAAGCTTTGAGAGGGCAGCAGACACCCCAGACTGACCATCGATCTCAACCGCCCAATGGCATCTGCAACACGTTCTGTCATTACCTTCGATGTACCTATTTAGGACCTAATTAATCTTTTGCAATGAAGAGAAAGGTGGAGTTATAATAAGAAGTAAAAGAAAAGGAAAATACAGTTTCAGCCTTTGTCCCAACCTAAAGGATGTATTTGTAGGGGCAGGTATGGAATTACTGCCCGGTGTGGGAGAGGGTGTTTGAAGGAGGAAGGAGTCCTGTGAGCTGGTCACAAGGGGTGTTCCTCAGGGCTCAGTGTTGTTCCTCAGGGCTCAGTGTTGTTCCTCAGGGCTCAGTGTTGGGGCCATTTCTGTTCAATGTCTTTATTGATGATGGTGACAAGGACACAGCGAGCACCATCAGTGAGTTTGCAGCTGACACCAAGTGAGGTGGGAGTGTTGATGTGCATGAGGGCAGGGAAGCTCTGCAGAGGGACTGGGANTGAGGAAGAGGAGGCTGAGGGGAGACCTCCTCCCTCTCTCCAACTGCTTGAAAGGCCATTGCAGAGAGGCTGGTGCTGGTCTCTTCTCCCGGGCAATGAGTGCTAGAAGGAGAGGGACTGGCTTCAAGCTGCAGCAGGGTAGGGTTAGGCTGGCCATGAGGCAAGAATTCTTCCCAGCAAGAGTGGTCAGAGCCTGGACTGGGCTGCCCAGGGAGGGGGTGGAGTCCCCATCCCTGACTGTGTTTGAGAGTGGATGAGCTGTGGTGTTGGGGGATCTGGTGTAGGGGAGACCTTTGTAGAGTGGGGCTGATGGTTGGACTGGGTGATCCCCAGGGTCTCTTTCAACCTGAATGGTTCTATGATCCTAAGATAGGCCTGAGTGCGTTCACTGCCGGCTGGTACCGTCACACAGTCCCTTTACCGGCTGGGTTTGCTCCTCCAGGGTGGGCTTCGCTTTGCTGAAGCTGTCCCCGAGGCCCGTGTGACCGCTCTGGGCTCCCTCTGTAGGCAGCGGCCGGGAGCAGCCAGGGTGAGGGCCCTGCCCGGGCCGCCCCTTGTCCTCCTGCCGCTGAGGGCGGGCAGATGTTCTTGCTGGCTTGTAGATCCTCGGGCCGGTGGCCAAAAGCGATCCAGGGTGCTGGGGCGTTGGAATGGATCTGCCCCTGGCGTGGAGCTCGGGGGAGAGCAGGGTGACCGAAGGAGCGGTTGGATGCTGCACTCATTTAGGAAACCCATTTCTGGAGGGATGTGCTTATTTTTTGCTCTAATGTAACGTGTTTCAGTCCCCAGTAAATACCTCTGGGTATTGCTGTAATCAATCAGCTTTGACTTTCAGTGGATCTCAGATAAATGCCCCTAGACTGCAGCATGTTGTCTGCTTCTGGTGAAGAGTGGGTGTGTTTCTTATTTAACAACATTCCAGATCTAAGTATTTCTAGGAAGTCACAATCAACAAAACTTTCTTTTCCTTTTCCCTTTCCCTTTCCCTTTCCCTTTCCCTTTCCCTTTCCCTTTCCCTTTCCCTTTCCCTTTTTCCCTCCCCTCCCCAGTGTGAGCATAAAGCACACCCCCACAGCCACTACCCTGGCAATGGCCGTGGTTGGCAGCCCTGGCCCCCTCTGTGCCCAGCCCCGAGGGTGCCCCCTGCCCTCGCTCCAGCCTCAGAAATCCCCTGGCAGCCGGGGCACTTCTGCCCTGACCCCAGTCCAGCCACCCCCCCTCACCTGCCCTGAGCCGAACTGCAGCACCGCGCTGCCAGCTGGTCCCCCTGCTGACACCCCTCGGTTGCTTGTGCTCTGTGCTGTCACTGGTGCCACAGTGACACCCTGCCAGCTGGCCACGGCCATTGCCCCTGGCTCTGCAGCCCCTGCAATGGGCAAAGCACAAATGCCCCAGCAGGAAAGAGCTCCCAGGACCCCAAAACGTCCCCAGAAAGGACAGCAGAGGTGGCACAAGGGTGTCCTTGGCTTGCACCGGGAGCTCCATGCCTGGCTGAGCTTGAGCTGCTGGCTCCCTCCATGATACCGGCAGCAAGGAGACTTTGGGGAGAAGTTCTTCCTCCTCCTTCCAGACATGCAGGTAACACACACACTCCCACCTGCTGCTCCAGCCTGCGCTGGAAAATCAGGGGAACCTGCTCTGGGTGGCCCTGCTCTGGCAGGAGTTGGAGGAGCTGATCTCCAGAGGTCCCTTCCAGCCCCAGATCGCTCAGGGACTCTCTCCTGTATCAGTCGGGCTTTTTTTCTGTGAGTAAATACCAGTTTCCATGCTGTGCCGGGTGATGAAATGTTTAAACAGTTTTCACTGTTATTTGGTGAATTCCTGAAAAGCTCACTTGGCTTGTAGTTATGGGGTTCTACCTTCCAATTTGAAATCTAAATCGAATCTTCAGGTGTTTGTTAGCGTTTCCAGCGAGATCAGGGTTTGTTCTTTCCACTCTCACTGTAGGCAAACACAGATAAAATGAAGAAGAAAAAGGAAGAAGCAAGTGCAAGGGTGATTTAGGGCCGGAAGAAGCCCATCATGGCAGAGGCAGAGGGCTGAGCAGCGGGGAGGAGGTGGGTGCTGAGGAAGTTCGTCTTCAAAGGGGCGCAGCGGGGGTGCTCTGGACTCAAAAGAACCCAGAGCTGTAAAACCTGTAAGAAATTCTTTGCTGGAAGATGCAATGCTGTTCCTTATGGCCTTTAAAATGAGGTCACAGCCATTGTGGTGACAAATAGTGTCTTGGCACTGGGAGGGGATGAATCTTGGTGCAGTTGAATTCCGGGGGGGGGTCGGTGGTGTCTTGCTGGAGCCCTTTGCAGCTTAAAGAGAGGCTGCGTTTCCTTCCTGCCGTAACTAACACCGTAACCCGGCTGCGAGCCTTTCCAGTAGCTGCTGTGCACTTCTCAGTGGGTTGGCACCACCTTAGTATGGAGTGAGTGTGTGCACCTCGTGAGGCAGCATCCTGGTGAGAGGTTCCTACGAGCAAAGCGGTTGTTTCCGTCCTGGGCGGTCGTCCTGAGCAGCACGGGTTATGTCTCGGGCTGCAGACGATGAAGGGAAGAGACACCCGGCCTCATTGGAAGCTCCGAGTGCAGTTTCAAAGGGTTTGTATTTAGGGTTCAGAGCAGCACCAGGATCCTAATCCAAAATAAAAACCATACCAAGAAGTTGGGAAAAAGGTTCAACTCTTGCTCTGGCCCATAAAACAGCAGCGGGTGAGTGATGGGAATGTCCCAGTGGATAACAGACCTGTCCGTGGAGACCCACCGCCACTCAGTCTGAGGGGCAGAGGTGAGGAATTCCGTATTTTTGAGGGAGGTTTTCTCCCGTGATCACTGCAGTTAAGAGGATGGGCAGCAGCTGTAAATTCCCACATGCACCCAGGTGTCTCAGTGTTTCACGTTTTTGGAAAGAAGCTCCGAACTGAGCTCTTCACCCCCCGGCGCTGACCCCAGGATGCTCTGGTGCCACGTGCAGGTCAAAGGGTTGGCTTGTGTGGGCCTGGTTGTGGATGGAGCGTGGGTCTGTGTGAGGGTAAAATAGCAAAACAGTTTCTTACTTGGCTATTTATAACCTAAACATGATCACAGAAGCCGGTGTGTTCACAGGCCGGGGTCAGCACGATCTAGAAGCTGATTTCCAAGCGCTGAAACCCCAAGGCAGAGCCCGGGGAAGGCAGGAGTGTCGGGAGAAGCAGCAGGGTTCGGTTACAGGGAAAGCACGTCTGTTTGCTTTGTACTTCTAACACGGTGCTTGTAGCCTCTCCAAAGGCTATGGGATGGTTTGTAAAAAGGACTTGAAGCAGGGCATCCAGCCTGTGAAACCCTGGCAGGGAATAACAGAATCAGGGAATTGTCAGAGCTGGAAGAGACCTCTAGAGCCCATCCAGCCCAACTCCCTGCTAAAGCAGGGCTGCATCACTCAGGGCTGCATCACTAAGGGCTGCATCACTCGGGGCTGCATCCAGGCGGGGCTGGAAGGTCTCCAGAGAAGGGGACTCCACACCCTCCCTGGGCAGCCTCTGCCAGGGCTCTGCCACCCTCACCCCGAACAAGTTCCTCCTCATCTTTGACTGGAACTTCCCGAGTTCCAGCTTGTGCCTGTTGCCCCTCATCCTGTCACTGGGAACCACTGAGCAGAGTCTGGCTCCATCCTCCTTAAACCTACCCTGCAGATCCTTATGAGCGTTCATAAGGCCTCCCCTCAGCCTTCTCTTCTCCAGGCTGAAGAGTCCCAGCTCTCTCAGCCTTTCTCACCAGAGAGATGCTCCAATCCCTCCACCATCTTTGTTGCCCTACGCTGGACTCTCCCCAGTAGCTCCCGGTCTCTCTCAAACCAGGGAGGCTAGAACTGGACACAGGATTCCAGTTGCGGCCTCCCCAGCACAGAGCAGAGGGGGAGAATGACCGAATGACCTCCCTCCACCTACTGACCACACTCTTCCCTACGCAGCCCAGGACTCCATTGGCCTCTTGGCCACAAGGGCACACTGCTGGCTCATGGATTGCTATACACCAGGAACCCCAGGTCCTTCTCCTCAGAAGTGCTGCCCCAAACCTCTATCGGTGCCTGGAATTCTTCCTCCCCAGGTGCAGGACCCTCCACCTGGGGTTGTCCTGGAAGGTGTGGGGAATAGGGGTGGGTGCCATCGTGTTACCTGGGCACCTCATGGGAGCTCTGGGCAGAGCAGCTCGTGCTGTGAACCTTGGTCCTGGGTTCCTCTTGGTTGTTTTCTTATGGAGGTGTGTGAAGTGTGATGGTTTGACCCCTCGGTGCTGCCGAGTTGCTCTGCTCAAATAACGCTGCCGGCAACGCGAACGCGCTCTCCAGGAAGGAGAGACCCGTCTGCCTTCTGACTCACAGGGAAAGGCTGATACTTGAATTTGTCAGAGGTGTATTTTGAGCTCCAGGCGCTCACACTTGGCGGGTACAAAGCTCCTGGTGCTTTTCTGAGTGCTTCAGTCGTTATGTATAGAGAAGCTTTTAAGGGAAGTCTCAGATTCCGTAACTGTGTGCTCTTTCCAGAGGATCTAAGGCTCGACTGGTTTGTCACTCTCTCACTTGAGGTAAAGCAAAACCCCAGGACTACCTGAACAGTTTTTAAAAACTTTGTTTTTAAACTTCATTTTTAATACTTCACCTGCTGGTTTTTTGCAATTTAAGACCTGAGTGCGACATATCGAGTTTTGTGACGTGTTTTCTTCCTCAAACCTGGCTTTGTCAGCTGAACCTGGGCCGTGGGAGCCCTGCTGGGAGGGTAAGCTGGTCGCTGCGGAGACCGTGGGCTGCCAGGAGCGAGACAGCGTCCCAGCCCCTGCGCAGGCAGGAGAGAAGAGCAGTTGACAACAGCCAGGGAGGTGACCCTGGTAGATGTCCCTGGTGGTGGCGTCCTGGAGAGCCCCACTGCAGTGAAATCTTCTGAGCTGCCGCCTTGGGTTCAGGATTTGCACCCCTGGTAACACCGAGACCGTGCTGGGCTTGCTCAGCCCCTCACTCTTTACTAAAGGGGCTCATCGAAGAGCGCGGATGGTTCCAACAGGAGCCTGGTTGCCTTTGAGTGCAATACTACTTGTTTTAAGTGCTTCCATCCGCCACTCAGTGTCCTGTCACGCTTTTTACCGCCTCTGTGGAGAAACGTGGAGCTGATTGTCGGGCCTAAGACCGCACCGTGCGTCACTCCAGCCGTTCCCCGTGCCCTGTGCCGAGTCAGTGGCTGTGCAACGGGACAGGCCGTCTACACACAACCACTGCTTGTTCATTGATGCATAAAGTTGGCTTCAAATTCGGCTTCAGATTTGCCTGACTTTGCTGTTTCTTTGCAATGAAAGCCTTGTTGACTTTCTTCACTGATATTGAATAACTCCCTGCAGTTCCTCGTGTCAGAGAGGATGAAAGAGCACAGGGTGTGAGACTCAAAGGAAACTGGAATTGCCCGGCAGCGCTGCGGCTTCGGTGCAGCCTTTGAGTAAGGAGACTTCAGCTTGGACACCCATTTCTTCATTTCTTTCCAAAGTAGCTGCCCACCTTCGCTGCAGGCGAGTGTCTGCAACGTCAGTGTGATTGCCAGGTGGTGGTGACCTTCTGAAGAGCTTCCAGTTCCAGCTCCCCTGGCGCGTGTGGGAAGGAGTGCGGGTTCCTTTCTGTTGCCTGCATACAACCGCCTTCACGGCAGTCGGGCCGTCACCATTTTATCTCCTCCTTTTTTAAAAAAAGCTGACTTTCATTTAAAAAAATAAATAAATAAACAAGGGACTTGGCATGGGCCCCGTGCCATCTCCAGAAAGCGCATTTAGCTCATGCAGCAAAAGAAAGAGGAGAGAGAGAGCTGGAAGAGCAGAGGGTGAAGGAGGTGGGCAAAGAAAAAAACCACCCCAGAAAGCAGATGCAGCCTAAGAAGGGTACTGCATGTACGAGCCCATGTTCATAGGTTCCCATTTTTATAAATAAAAGGTCCTGGTTCAGCCCGACGTCTTGTGTCTTGGAAAACCTCTCGGTGCAACAGGGGCCGTGGGTGGCTCTGACGGGGCTGCAGCCGCTGCGGAGACACGCTCTTGTGCAACGGGGAAGTTGCCTGTAGCAACAGCTCCTTACCTTCTGGTATGTCTCCTTCTCCTCCCACTCCCGGGCTCTAGAAGAAACTCTTCCCACAGTGAAACGGGTAGGCAGTCAGACACCATGAAGATAATCACCATCATCATCACCAAAACCAGATAAACCCCCCACCCTGCGGTATTGCGGGTGTCCTTGATATGTTTTCTTTATTACTTTACATTTCTGCCCTCAAACTGGAGGCAGCTTCTGGCCCGGCCTGAAGTGCCTGATTCTGGCAAAGCTGGCCAAGCCAACGTGTGAAGGACAGGCTGGTGGCCTCGGCGTTGTCCCAGTGGCGCCTGGAAAGCGAGGACAGTGGAGCAAACCCGAGGTGAGCACTGCTGCTGCTGCTGCTGCTCCTGCTCCTGCTGCTGCTGCTGCTGCTGCTGCTGCTGCTGCTCCTGCTGCTGCTGCTGCTGCCGCTGCTGCTGCTGCTGCTGCTGCTCCTGCTGCTGCGGGTGAGGCTGGCAGTCACTGCCCTGAGCTGCAGAAACACATTCCTCACGTAAACTTCCATTTCAAATCACTCTTTACATCCCTTCAGGTTTTTTTTGGAGTACTTTGAACAACAGCTCTTCAGAATGTATTGAGAAGCGTTACTTCTGCATTGTCAAATGAAGCCATTTCTTCTTTAAGTGATTTTTTTCTGGGGGGGGATGTAAAGCCAGTTCAGTTTAACCATTCTGGGTTGAGAGTTATAAGCCATTCCAGTGTATGTCTTTGAGGAGGGATGCGTTTCAGCACTTCCTGTTTAGACAATTAGCCTCGACTCTGAGCTTCCCTGTGCCCTAATTACCCTCGTCTGCTTCTGGTAAATCAGAGACGGGGAAGTGTTGAAATATCATGAGCAATTTACCTTAGATCAAAAGAGGATGAAATGGCGTGTCCACTCCAAAAAGCTTCCCCCATTAGAAATTAGGAAGTAAAACCATTAGATGCTGCCACAAGTGCCGCCCCAGATGCAAGGTCTCTTGAGCTTGGAGAAGAGGAGACTGAGGGGGGACCTCATTCATGTTGATCACTATGTACAGGGTGAGTGTCAGGAGGATGGAGCCAGGCTCTTCTCAGTGACACCCAAGGACAGGACAAGGGGCAATGGGTGCAAGCTGGAACAGAGGAGGTTCCACTTCAATCTGAGGAAGAACTTCTTGAGGGTGAGGGTGAGGGAAGCCTGGCAGGGGCTGCCCAGGGAGGTGGTGGAGTCTCCTTCTCTGGAGACATCCCAACCCCGCCTGGAGGCGTTCCTGTGTGACCTGCTCTGGGTGTTCCTGCTCCAGCAGGGGGTTGGACTGGAGGAGCTTTCCAGGTCCCTTCCCATTCCTGAGATTCTGGGATTGTGTGACCTGCTGCAGCAGTCCCTGCTTAGGGTTAGGGACAGAGGTGCCAGTAGAAACCAAGAGCCCAGAGGTGGGAGGTGTCTGAGTGCTGCAGGCCCCCACAGAACAGTCACGGCGTGAAGCACGGACGGTGCAGCCAAGACCCAGTGTGTCCAGACATCAGAGCTGTGGCTGCAGTGGGGTTTGGGTGGAGGGAGGTCACCTTTTGAGGGAGGTCACCTTTTGGGGGAGGTCACCTGGATGCAGCGCATCTCCCACTCCTCCCTCCAGCAAGCCCAGTCTGCTTCCTTCTTGGGACAAAAATGTGAGCGTCGCTATTTGCTCTCCTGACCCAGCAGGAGAGGGAAAGCCCATTTCTGAAGCCTGGGTGAGCTGTTTGCTGTAGGTGGTGGGTGCTGAGTTCTTTGGTCATGTCTGTGACAATGCCCAGATGTGGTAAAACCCACAATTATGAAGCATTTCTGGTGCAAACAACTGGGCTCAGCCCAGTTCTTTGCACCAGAAATGCTTCATAATTGTGGCTTTTGCCACATGATGCTGATCCCCAGAAGAGCTGATGCTGAGCCCCAGAAGAGCTGATGCTGAGCTCCAGAAGAGCTGATGCTGAGCCCCAGGATGAGCTGATGCTGAGCCTGGTTTAAATGGTTTGTGGAAGTTGTTTAATGACGGAAAAAATACAAAGAGGAGGTGAAATTACTGGCTGGTTTGGAGCAGTGTTCTTTGACACTGCCCTTGCCCTTGGATTGCCCGTGGTTTTGGAAGTTTTAAACAGCATTTATTAAAAACAAACCCCAAAAGTACACACACACCCCCACACACACACCCCCAGCCCCTGAATGAAGTGTGCTGTCTGCCTGACACAGCTTTGTTTTATTCTTTTTCACTGTTTTGCTCAGAATATGGGAAACATCGAGCGTTGGTGCAAAACCTCTGCCTGGTTTTCTGGCTGGGATGCTGAGCTCCAGGGACAATTACTCGCTGCCCACTGGATGTGGGTGCTGGAGGGTACAGATAAGGTGCTGCTGTCTGACAGGGCAGTCACACTTTGCAGCTGCCTCTCCCAGCTTGTGACTGGTTTTGTGTTTTCATGCCCTGGGAGCAGCAGGGAAGGGTCATGCTCTGGGGTCTACCTCCCCTTGGTCTCACACAAGTTGGTGCTGAGGCAGGATTAGACTTTGGGATAGAATCACAGACTGGTTTGGGTGGGAAGGGAATTTACAGATCATCCAGTGCCACCCCCTGCCCTGGGCAGGGACACCTCCCACCACACCAGGTTGCTCCAAGCCCCCTCCAACCTGGCCTTGAACCCCTCCAGGGATGGGGCAGCCACAGCTTCTCAGGGCAACCTGTTCCAGGCTCTCACCACCCTCACAGCAAAGAAGTTCTTCCCCACAGCTCAGCTCCATCTCCCCTCTTTGAGGGTCAAACCCTTCCCCCTCATCCCAGGGCTCCCCTCCCTCATCACGAGTCCCTCCCCAGCTTTCCTGGAGCCCCTTAAGGGACTGGAAGGGGCTCCAAGGTGTCCTTGGAGCCTTCTCTTCTCCAGGCTGACCCAACTCTCTCAGCCTGTCCTTCCAGCAGAGGGGCTCCAGCCCTCCCAGCATCAATGCGCTATCCTCTGTCCCCACTTCAGCAGCTCCATGTCCTTCTGCTGTTGGTGCCCCCAGAGCTGGACTTGGTACTCCAGGATGCCTGGTCCCACCATATCTTTTCCTGAGTCCCAGTTTCACTGGAGAGCTGCTGCACCACAGGCTACCTCTCCCTCCTCAGGTAGCTGCTCTGGTCACGGCCATTGGGGTGCAACAGCCCATCTCCCCATTGATCACAGGGGGGGATCACTCATTTTCTGCGAGTGCTGCAGGATACAAATCTGGCGGTGTCAGTCCCTCTCTAGGGAGGGTGTGTGCTTGTGCTCTTAAAGGGTAAAAGTTGTTTTAAGTCTTGTCAGCCAATGAGTCACCTCTGCTGAAGGTTTGGCTGGGCGAGTGGCAGGCACTAGGACCTCGGGCTCTGCATCAACAGCTCTTACCAGAAGCGAAATCAGGAAATAGCGCAGTGGCTCTCTCTGTGAGCCTGCCCTTGCAAATAAAGCTTGGCTGCTCGGTGGGAAAGGGAATTCACTCTCCAGGAATTCAGGACACTCCCAGTCCCAGCTTAGCGGGGAGCTGCCCCGAGACACCCTTGGCCCTGCATGGACGTGGCCAGGAGGTAAGTGGGAGGGTTTGGTGGAGCGGGTGACATGTGTCATGTCTGCGGTGCTGCTGGGGAGGGATGGGTGCCGTGAGAAGCGCTGTGAGCGTTGTGGTCTGTGGTGTCCCAGCACAGGAGCTGTACCTGCCCTTTGCACGAGTGACCCGTGGTGCAGCCGGGTGTTTGTAGAAAGTTCTCCAGCTGGTGTTTCAAAGGTGTGTGTGATGCATCCGGCCCCGGCTTCAGTGCAGTGAAATCGGTGCCCCTGTCCCCTCCCTGTGCTGTTTGGTCCTGGTGGCTCCTCTCTACACTGGAAACAAGCCTGAAGGCTCCAGTTCAGGGCTGGGATGGCTCCAGTTCAGGGCTGGGATGGCTCCACCAAACCCCGCTGTGTTTTTTTAATGAGAGTGAGGTTGATGGTTGAACTAGATGATCTCAAAGGTCCCTTCCAACCCAGACAATTCTATGATTCTATGCGTTCCTCCTTCCTGCTCCAACTACCTCTCATCCTCATTGCAAACAGTCAGGTTAACCCGCTAGAAAGGTGGTAGAACAGCTCCAAGACGGGTGCAGATATCTCCTCCCAGGCTTCCTGCCCGTGGATCCTGCTTGGGGAATGTTCATTCCAGTGATGGGAACTGCATGGACCAAACCTCTCCAAGAACAAGTAGTTGCTTTAGGAAAAGGCAAGTGAGTGGCACCAGGAGGAAGGTGATTCGCTGCCTTTGCCCACTGGTGTCTGGGTTGAGGCACTGGACGGTCTCCAGGCTCTGCCAGCAGCAGGTACCCATGCAGGGGGTGTATCGGGCACTCTGAGCCCTGGTGCCAGCTGGGCAGAAGAGAAGCTGGCCCTTGAGTGCTCAGAGCAGAGGATCCGTCCCTTCCAAGCACCACAGGGGCAGGGTCAAGCAAACAGTTGCCGCCTTTTAACAGAGATTACTCTCCTGGAGCAGCAGGAGCAAATGAAGGACCAACTGGCAGAGCCACATTCAGCCTTCCTGGCTCAGCCAA
>VZTM01022012.1:167878-179100 GCA_013400555.1 Jacana jacana | reverse complement strand
GTCTATTAAAATGTGTGCCATATTAAGCATTCTTCCACAAATAAAGATACTGTAAATAACATATTCTGTGAAATGTGATTAGATAAATGTGCAGTTACTTGATAATCTAACTCTTATATATTTAATTCTGTGACACTGGAAACATGATACTTACTTTTCATGTTTTGGCAACTGCTGCCTGGACTGAATAGCTTTGATTAATTCAACAAAGAACTCTGGTTTTATAATTGGTCGACCACAAATTAAAGCACATATAGTCTGAAAAGACAGAAAAAAAATACTTATTTACTGTATGGAAAAAGTTTAGTTAGAATATGATGCAACTGACATTAGATTTCTAAGACCTTAGATGTGGAAAACATCATACAAATAGAATGATACTGAATTTTGCTACTGAAAACCAGGACATTTTGGCTTCTACCAGACTTGCTTTTAATTGCTGTCTTGATCAAAGTTATGAAAATGTGCCAGGCAACTGAGGGAAATCAGTAACAGTCTTCAAAACTGGCTTTTTTCATTTGCTTTCCCTACAACCTCCCATCAACATACACATCTCTCTAAATTTGGAACAGGAGAGTTGACTTCACAGCTTTGTAGAGAAAAACCTTGAGCAGGTGTAGAATTTCATTTGCATTTGTGGGAAAACTGCAAAGCAACGCCACCAATATGCAAAAGTTCAACATACCTTAACAGTAACTTTTACTGATACCATTACAAGGTGAGTACACTCTTTTGTCCATTCATTCACAACACGCCCTCCAAGCTGCTGGATGGCTTGATTTAAAGCAGTTTTCTGAGTTATATCTAAACACGAGGAGCAGACAACCAAAGGCTCATACTCTACTCTGCAAAGAACAAGTAAAAGACAACTGCTTTAATTATTTCAGCCAATTATTATGGTGAACAGAGCTGACTTAATTATCATGTTTTGTCTCAGGGAAATCTGAATAGGGGGAAGCCCATACTTCTACCTAGATCAAAGACTATTCTTTAAAATTTCCTCAAGAAAGTAAATACTGATTTTTATTCAGAAAAATTAACAACATTTTTACTCGATGTCTCAAATATTTTGAAGGACTTTTGGGTCTTTCACAGGCATCACATAGAATTAATGCTTCAAAAACACTTTGAGATCAGGAAATAGCAGAAGAAATATGTGTATGTGCTTCCAAATGCAAAAATATGCATTTGTCCACAAACAGATTAGTATTATGAAAAAAAAACCAAAAACGTGTCACAGAATACAAGTTTGAGTAACTTTCCCCCAACGCTGCTGTTATCCTTGACATAAGCCTATTTATATTTTATAGATCTTCCATATGAAATCACAGCATATCAAATTCCATTATTTGATTTGGTTTTATCTACAAAGCAGAGATATATTTAAATAATCTTCCTGGCACAGAGGTCACAATGTATCTAGTGTCATAGCAGGATTTCTGTACCACAATCCTGTACCATATTTTTGTAATTTGTCAAAAATTTTTACTGTAGTAAGTGAAGGAGAATGACATTTTTTCAATCAAATAATACCAGCAGCAGTGATAAAACTAAGTAAATTTTTAAGGAACAATGCCAACTTCTTGTTGCTTTAATGTTGATTTTAATTCGTTGTGTTTACCTGCCACTTTAGTTCAAGGAGTGCTTCATGTATTCAAACAGATAGCACTGGCTACCGTGTTAGATTTGAAAAATTAGCAGAATGGGTTCACTAAGAGAATGCAGGTGCACTTTACAGCAACAAGCATTTAATGGCTAGTGCTGCACAAAGCACTCTCCACCTATGTCAGTTCCTTTCTTGCTACATTACCAATGGCTTACAAGGGCTCAGGCAAGCTCTCTCCATACTTTAAAAACTTTCTCCCCTTCTTTAGAACGATTTGTGTTTTAGGATTTTGTTCTTTGCCTAAGATAGCCTGAAAATGTTCACTGTACATGATATGACATCTTCTAAAATTCCATTTATTTACTCTGAACAATTTTGATCTCTTAGCGTCAAAATAAATTGTACTATGAAAATATGCAATGGAAAACTATTGCAGAAGTAGCTGTGGAACACAGGCAAAATACTACCCGCCTCCTTTGCTTTCTAAAAATTCATCATTGCTGTATCTCCTGCTGAGGCATACAACATGATAAATACTCTTCAAGAAGTGCAATTTTCTACTTGGTATTTTATAATCAAAGCACTTACCTGAACTTGCTCTCAAAGACTCCAAAGTTGACTCTGTCACCAGACTGCAAGGACACTGAAGCGCCATCAAGTTTTGATCCATTAACAAAGGTACCATACTTAGATGTATCTTTTACTGTTAATACGGGGACTGAGAGAGACTGGCTCTGAAAATAAACATAAACATTCACTATAATTTATTGGAGCGAGATAGCTTATTTCTGATAAAACCATTTCCATTATGGATCAAAGCAGCAGATAAATAAGAAAAAGCCCACAGATTACTATCCTAACTGAAGACTTTGGGCAATGAGGCTGGCTACATGTAATTCCTCATCTGCTGATTTTCACTGTGAAGGAATGAGAGAAAACACACCTATTTTTAGCTTCAGAACTTCTGTGCTTCTTACACTCAGTTCTTTTGGCAATAATTCACTGGTCCAAAGCCTCTGCTAGTGTGATTTAGCATGATGCTTCTACCTACCGTCCAGCCCTGGCATAGATGCCCAAGTGACCTTCCTTCACCGCCTTCTACAAGTACTTCTAGTCCTTCACAAGCTGCAGGGCACAGTGGCATCTACATGTCTTGAGAAGAGGTTAGACTCTGTTATATCTCCCAAAATGGTTCATAAGCCAGCAAGAACACTGTCAGCTTGTTTTTTATGAACTTTTGCCACGTAGTTATACACTATTTGCAGTATTAATAGGACAAAGAAATTTTATGTATTTCATTTCAAATTCTATTGTACAGTTACATAAATAAAATTCCTGCTGACTGGCTTCAAAATGTCCTTACACATTACAACATATAATAATATTATATTGCAACTGATAACAAATTGCTGCTTGATAATTCTCCTTGGGACATTATTTCAGCCCCCTAAGGAAATACAGAATTAATCACATGCAATAAAACAGGAAGTAAGGATGCAGTGACAATGATGCTTTCCAGAATCAAGACCTAAAACTTGTCTATGTAATGAAATTTAATTACATTATTTTCCTGCTATGATTATTTTAATACAGATTCCTAGTGAATCTTCACTCTGGGATAAAAGTGAGCTTAGACCAGTAGAATCATGACATTTAATTTCTAAGGTCAGGCAAGTAACCCTAAAAAAAATAATTAGTGAAGATTAAGAAAAGACAGCTGATCAGTGGTTCTACTCCAAACATAAAACACCAGTGAGAGTGAAATCTGAACATGTATGGTCACGGCACACTGAATAATTCACATGGCATATTGATAATGCAATAAAATACTGGCTACTTACAGAGGGTGCTTCAGGACGACTTACTGTCAGAACTGCATGACTTCGACTGATGGACTGATCATCCTGAATTAAGACTGCACAGTTTTTGCGTCCAACAACATACTCTACACCGCTCAAAAGCCAAAATGGCTCTCCTGAAAATAAACAAAAAACAGAAAAATATCAGTTTACAAACAGCTCCAAAATACCCAAAGCACTTAGGAAGCATTCAGAAATCTGTAGTATACCTGAAAATCAGCTCTGTCATGCATTTATTAGGCTGACTAGAATTATGCATTTAGTTGATTAACAAAATCTCTTTCTTCCCCTCTCCCTTGCTTTGTCCATTATAAAAGGGCACATTTTACGACAAAGAAAAGGAGTTACAAAAGTGGCAGTACATTTTTTTTTACATTTTTACTAATACTTTGCTTCTTAACTTTTCCCTTGAATTAACTCTTGAAGATTAAGTGTTGCATTAAAAAAATTGCTGAATTTAAAAAAAAAAAAAAAAACAAACACCAAATTATGCAAGATAGCTTTGCCAAAATACAAGTTTTAAAGGAACGTAATTTTTTGAAGGTACACAATTTAATTACATAACTTATTAAGCAGTTCAAAGGAAAATGTCCTCCTAATGAACACAAGATCTGCAACGTAAATCACAATCATAGAATGGTTTGTGTTGGAAGGGCCATTACAGATCATTTAGTTCCAAGCCCCCTGCCATGGGCAAGGACACCTCCCACTAGACCAGGCTGCTCAAAGCCCTGTCCAGCCTGGCCTCAAACACTTCCAGGGATGGGGCATCCACAGCTTCTCAGGGCAACCTGTTCCAGTGCCTCACCACCCTCAAACTGAAAGAGGGTAGATTTAGATTTGAGGCCGTTACCTCTCAAGTCTATCACTACTACTTGCAAGAAATCCTTCTCCAGCTTTCTTGTAGGCTCTCTTCAGATGCGGGAAGGCCGCTACAGTTCAGTCTTTGACCTCTGCTTTAGCTCATTCTTGGTATCTGCCATCGAGACCACATGATGGCTTTTCAGTGAATGGCCTATGCCCAGAAAGTGTGCGTTACCTATTGCCCAAACAGAACCAGAAATGCCTCTTGACAAAAACAACTGAGTAACTACAGATTGAATTCTAGTTAACAACACGGGGCAAATGAATAACGCAAAAATTATCACCCTGAATACCATGACAATACCAGTGTTTTTGGCTCTTGCTCAAGAGTTTTCCAGGCAGTAAGAGACAATTCATTTCAATAGGACTAGGTACTGTTGCCACAAGGAGATACACCAAACATCCAACATTCAGTCCCAATGAATTTGAAAATGAAATTGCAGATGCAGTTGTGATAGGACTGGGTCATTATACAGAAGAGAAAACGTTTAAGATAAAATTATTGTATTATATGATACATTGATAACTTTGATAAGTATCAAAACTCTGATGAATAAGGAAGCTGATGAAGAAAGGCCACAAACCACACGATGTCACTGGTTCAACACCGGGTTCTTGAAACATCAACATGTAAAACTTTTTTGAAAGGAGAGATTCCTGAGATTGAGTCCCACCTCAGAGCTCAGCTCTTCGACTATCTGAAAGCAGCACTCTTGTGACCTGCTTCACTGGCTGCAGCAGCAGCACCTGAAGGCATCCCGCAGGGCTTCTTATGGCAAAGCCATGGTAAATTTAAGGTAAATGGAGCTGCGGTCTGCAGAGCTCAAAGGAAAAACAGAGGCTCAGGCCCGGACAAGGGCCCAGTGCACGGAGGCCGCCTGTCATCGCTGCTCCACACCGGAGAGCAGAAAGGCAAGCCCGGGGGGGGCACAGAAAGGCAAGCCCGGCCGGAGCCGAAACGCCGGCCTCCGGCACTCCCGGACATGGGAGCGCCGGAGCCGGCGGGTTCCCGCCTCCCCCACCACAGCGAGGCCTGGGGCAGGCCGGGAAAGGAAGGGATGGCGGTCCGCGGTGCCCGGGCCTGGCCTGCCCGAGCTGCGGGGTCCGGCGCTCCCTCACCTTTTCCGGTGGCGGACACCAGCTTCCACATCCCGGAGGATGGCGAGGAGCGCCTCTCCGCAAGGGGAGGCGGCTTCGCTCAGCACTCCCCGGCGAGCTGGAAAATCCCCCTTCGTCGCTGTTACTACTGCTGCCGCTGGGACCGGGACTGGGAAACCCGCGTCTCTGCAAGCCCCGGGCCGAGGGGATGAAAGGAAGGTGGGAGATGAAAGGAAGGAGAACAACCGCTGCCGGTCACGGGGAGGCAGAGCGGCCGGGGTACAGCGCGCATGTGCAGCGGGGAGGAGAGGGGCGGCCGCAGCGCACGCCCGGGTTCAGGAAGGTCCCGGGTCTCTCACCGTACCAGGGTGGCGGCCGTTCCGCTCCCCTTTCAAGGCCCAGGACACGCTTTGAGCCCCCGGAGCGGCCGGTCCCCCCCGCCCCCAGCTTTGGCCGGGACTTAGCAGCCCCAGGCCGAACTGAGGCGGGGCAGGGCCGGCAAGGTCTGAGGGAGCCCTCCCCACATACCCCGACACCTGTGTCCCCTCTGTCCTGCCTTTCACTGTGCACAGCGTCCCTAAGAAAATGGATTGCATGCTGAGAGGATAGAGGGTGTCTTTAGCCACAGGGATGCAGCTGAAGACAACCAGATTTTAAGAGTACCAGAGAAGTTACCTGAAAATGCAGCAGCTGGGTACACCATGAGCTTTTTACCTTTGGATTTTAGTATCCATGCTTAATAAGCTTATGCATATATCCTTTCCACCTCTGGGGAGCATAGAGTTCATGATAGATGTGATGTATGATATGTATGATGTAAAGTGGGGGTACGTGTTGGAGAACAATTGTAATTAGTGGACTGGGGAGCAGGAAACCTTTCGAGTACCTCAGTCCGTGGGGAAAGGAGGAGGGTCATCTGCAGCCGGGGAGTTAGGCTAAAAGCAGGCTATGTTCTCCTGCACCTCTGGCAGTGAGATTTTACATAAAATGCAGAATGGAAAATGCTACAGAAGTTAATCTCTGAACTGAAAGCAACTTTTGGGTAAAAAGAAGAACTAAGCTTACTAGAATTATAAGCACCTCTCCTACGAGGAAATGCTGAGAAAGTTGGGTTATTCAGTCTGGAGAAGAGAAGGCTCCGGGGAGACCTTATAATGGCCTTCCAGTACCTAAAGGGAGCCTACAGGAGAGATGGGGAGGGACTCTTTATCAGGGAGTGTAGTGATAGAATGAGGGGTAATGGTTTTAAATTGAAAGACGGGAGATTTAGATAAGATACTAGGAAGAAATTATTTGGTGAGTGTTTNATTATCTCATCCAGCAAGGTTTAACGAACAGTTACAATTTATCACAGTGAGGGTGGTGAGGCACTGGAACAGGTTGCCCTGAGGAACTGTGGATGCCCCATCCCTGGAAGTGTTTGAGGCCAGGCTGGATGGGGCTTTGAGCAGCCTGGTCTAGTGGGAGGTGTCCCTGCCCATGGCAGGGGGTTGGAACTAGGTGATCTGTAACGTCCGTTCCAACCCAAATCATTCTATGA
Organism: Jacana jacana; assembly: GCA_013400555.1. Taxonomy (NCBI): domain Eukaryota; kingdom Metazoa; phylum Chordata; class Aves; order Charadriiformes; family Jacanidae; genus Jacana; species Jacana jacana. The sequence goes on along the minus strand of VZTM01022012.1, from coordinate 172,133 downwards.
TTCTGTGCTCTAAGTACAAGAAAGAATGCCTGGGATTTTGAAGGCAATTCAGCAGGTTATCGAAGACTTGCTACTCTTATGCTGAATTTTCTGAAAAGGAACAGTAGAGGAAAAGTATGGAGAAGCAATACATGCGCAACTCCAGTTGGGCACGTTGGAGGTATGGCTCAAAATACCCATTTCTCCGTGTGCTCTGCCGCTCTCAAGGAGCAGAGCATTGAATTCATATTCATGTTAGCCATGTTTCTTCCTACTGGGCAATCAGCTTGCTTCTCAAGTAATGACCATTAGTAATTGTATGTCCTTTATCAATGCAAAGCAGTGAAAACTTTTGGAGGCATGCCCACAGTTAAGAAGTATCAGAAAACACAGGGAGTTTAAATGGAGTGAGGGAACGCAGGATAACATCTTTTTTAATAGGAAAATATTAATTTAAAACATACAGAAATATGAGCTGTCAGTCAGAAATGTTGTTTCTGTGGAATCACAATCTGTGTAATCTCTGTGTGTGGACTTTAAGTACCCTTTGTACTTAAATGTTCACTTAGATACCTTTTTATATTTTCCTCCTACACTTCTCCTAAGATAAATGATCCCAGTCTTCTTAATCTCTTTTCTTGTGAATTTTCTTCATCTTCTTTGCTTGTTGGTTTGGTTTTTTTTTTTTGTACCCTCATAAGTTTGCAATTTCAGTGAGCTTTGAGCTAGGATGACCAGAAATGTAAAGCTTATCCTAAATGAGACTATTTCACAGCTTTATAAGACTGTACTTAAATATTCTCTGTATTGTTGTCATTATTCTGTGTCTTCTTTATTCTATTGACTTGACTTTTGTGATCACAACCTCACATGACAAATTATCATCATAAGAAACTGTATGAATCCTCTAAACCCAATTATAATGTTTATACTTCAAATTTCCCTGCATTTATCCAATTTTATTTTATGGTACTGTGTTTTCCCATTTATTTACCTTCTACGCTTCTTGAATTCTTGCTGTCTCTGATCCTGAATGACCTGTCTGTCCTCTAATATCTGTTGGTTTTCTATTTGTTCATATTTTCAGTTCATAAATAAATGATTCAGCAGTTGGGAACTCAGACTATCAGAGCAGAAAGAGGCATTTCAGATATTCACACAGACTGCAGGGTTAACTTATATATGACTGGTGAAATAGTACCACAGTTGACTAACCCCTGCAAAAAGGTATCTAAACAGAATATTGAGGTGATCGATCATTAGACTTCTGCCCTTAACGAAAATATAGGTCTACATTATATCCATGTTGATATTTCATCCCTGATCTAGGACTTATTTTTTATTTCATAGTAGCTTTTTGTTTTAAAAGTCTCATGGACTATTTTTAAACTTTCATCAGGGGCTATGCAATTCTTTTGACAAGGTAGTTTGAGTGGCAGAAAGAGCATAGGCGTGCAAGTTTACAATGAGGATTCAGGTTTCTTCTGTTACGTCACTTGGGCAAACCCTTGAAAGTCTAAATTATGCCTGCCAGCTCTTATATATTTATTACCTCTTAGACATTTCTGTAAGAGATTATTGAGACATAACTATCTGTGCAGAAGCCTAGTCCTAGTTAAGGCATTTTCAGATCATGCCCTTCAAAGTGTTATGGATTTTAGTTACTTTTTCCCCTACAGATAATAGATTTACAGTCTTACAATTTATCATGTTACGCTAAAAGATTTTTTTTTAAAACAGGAATTTTCTACACTGTAAACCTTCTGACTTACTTTAAACCAGCAATTGGATGCTTTAATATTTCAGTTAAGCTATTCTTAACTGAATAATCTTAATCTAAACTGAATCATCTTAAACTTGTAAATAAGCATGACCCAAACTGAAGTAGGACTTTTAAAAGTGGAATAATAGCCTACTAGGCTAATTTAGTTCCCTTGTAAAATGCAGACAGTCTGCCTTCAAATATATTTTTGGATCATGAGGCGTGAAAGTGTTATTGCAGTTTTTTTTAATTTGTCTGCTTCCTAGTCTCAGAGATCACTTTCTTCTTATTGCTAAAAAGTAACTGTTCTGGTATAGGAACTGCATCTCATCAGTGAAAGTTGCTGAAAAACATTTTCTGATATTTAGTTTGGCTATATCTTCTCATTTGCTGTTATCTTGACAGGCAGCTGTTTCGCACATTTGTATCTTCCAGCACATAAAAGGATTGCTTTTCCAGTTTGTTGCCTCTTACTTGTTAGCTTCATTCCAGCAAAGCTTTCTAAATTCTATAGTATTTGTTTATTCGTTCACTATAAAACATGTCTTGAGCTATATTCAGGACAACGCTCCTTTCTCCAACTTCCCTTTTCTTGTTCTGTGATTACATATTTCTTGAGACTTACTGTGTTTTGAATTAACTGATTTGGATGAAATATTGCTATTTTAACCTTACAGTGACTCTTTAACACCTTCCAGATATTTGACACACGGCTCTAATGATACTGTGGGAACTACTGCTTAGTGGCATGGCACTATTGCTTCACAGTGTGCCTGACAGTATGCAGGACCAGTAATTATCTTAAGTGTTCTAGAATGTACTGTATTGGCAAACAAGAGCATCAACAGTATTTTTCTCTAAAATCTGAACATTGAGTTGTTTAACCATTTTTATACAGCATGCTGGTGCCTACACCTCTGGATTTTATTTTTGATGCCTCTGAACTCCCATGGCAGTGTGTATTCAATTTAGTCTGAATCCTTAACTCAAAAGTTGATAGTATAGACCCACTAAAAGGTTTGATGTCTTTCATGTTGAGCTTTATAACCGCGTAGATTCATTAGTGTGGTCTCTTCTCCTCAGAATTCGCAGTTTTCTTAAATCCGTAGGTTCTTACAGCTACCATGCTACTGCCCACCCCCTTACCCTGGCATTCCTTCTGGCCATAGGACTCTGCAGGCTTCTCTGCCTTCTTACCCCGGGCTGCGCGCAAGGAGGGGGGTGTACCTCACCCATTATCTTTCAGGCAGGCTATGTGCTCAACACAGATCACAGAATATCAGGGATTGGAAGGGACCTCGGAAGATCATCTAGTCCAATCCCCCTGCTGGAGCAGGAACACCTAGATCAGCTCACTCAGGAACGTGTCCAGGCGAGTTTTGAATGTCTCCAGAGAAGGAGACTCCACAACCTCCCTGGGCAGCCCCTTCCAGTGTTCAGTCACTCTCACTGTGAAGAAATTTTTCCTCATATTTAACTGGAACCTCCTATGTTCCAGCTTGCATCCATTACCCCTTGTCCTATCATTGGATGTTACTGAGAAGAGCCTGGCTCCATCCTCCTGACACTCACCCTTTACAGATTTATAAACGTTAATAAGGTCACCCCTCAGTCTCCTCTCCTCCAAGCTAAAGAGACCCAACTCCCTCAGCCTTTCCTTGTATGGGAGATGCTCCACTCCATCATCTTGGTAGCCCTGCCCTGGACACTCTCTGTCTTCTTGTCTCAACATAATCCCCTGCAGCTTATCATGGTTTAATGTTCGTAAGACTGCTCAGACCTTTCTGAACTCAGTGCAGAATCTGAAGAGGAGTGAGGGAGGTGAAGGGTGTCAGTGTGTGCGGTGGAGCTAGGATGGAGCCTCTGTGCTGCCACCACCCGGCGCTGGTCCGTGAAGACATTCGGCACAATCTCACCCCAAATCTGGCTTTACGTTACCCACCCCACTTCGGACTCCCAATTAGCAGATTGTTCTGCCACCACTTTTCCCATATTTCTTAATCCCTCCCAAAAACATTCCAAGAACTAGAAGGCTGCTTGAGAGGAACCATGCAAAGGGTAGAGAGGGCAGGTCAATTACTGAGGTTAGATTCCACATGGCAAAATATAGATATGTACACAAATATATATAGTTAATTAGTGTCCTTCAAAGAGCATTGAGTAGATCATTTGAAATATATATATATATATCTATATCTCCAATCCAGGGAAACATATAAATTGAACTGGGCGAAATCTCCCTCGCAGCTGGAAGCCGAGGCCCCGGGGCGGTGGCAATGCCCGGGCGAGGCGCCCCTGGGGTCGGGGCGGCCGGCGGGGACCCGATTTTGTGCTGCAGCGACGGCCTCGCTGGCTTCCCGACCTCAGCAGCTCAGCCCGGACCGGCGGTGGCGCACTGCGACGAACAGCGCACCCCTGCTGGTCCGTAAGGCGGTCGGACCGCCTCCTGTCCCGGGGCGGGCACTCGCCCCAACCGCGGAGCAGGCGCACAGCCGGGCAGCCCGGACCCCTCGG
>VZTM01022012.1:155984-167827 GCA_013400555.1 Jacana jacana | reverse complement strand
CGCCGTCCGTCGGTCCGACGCCGTCCGTCGGTCCGACGCCGTCCGGCCGCCTCATGGCTTTCCCCCGCGGCAGCCGCGGGGAAAGCCCAGGCGGTGTCGGGGGGTGGCCCTGGCTTGAGTGAAGGTCCGGCTGCTGGGGCCTGCGGAAACAGCCGAGCAGTTCCCCGAGGGCTGCGACACCCCCGGGTCTCCTCCGCGCCTGGCGCGGAGCCCTGTCAGAGGGGCAGCCTGTGCTCCCCGGGCCGTGGCGCCCTGCCCCACAGCAGCGCAGTTGGTGTGGAGGCATCGCTGTCACCCTTGGGTCCCCATAGTAGAGTCAGGCAGCGCGATTTCAAGTGGAGTGGTTTGGCTGTTGCCGTTTCAGCGGTGCCATGGCTGATGTGTGTGGGTGATTTCTGTCCAGGCACAGTGATTCTCACCCGTGATGGATTGACTCCGCTTCTGAGAACACCTTCTGCAGTAATTGCGTTATTCACTTCCACCCCCTGAGTGACAGTTGTCTTGGGTTCTTTGTATCTCTGGCTCTACCTGAGATTTAGTTTTAAACCTTGAATCATAAATAGTGGAATGATTAAATTGGGTGGAAATCGAGTGGATCAGGTCGTGGAAGTCCCTTATACAAGCCAGTAAATGAGGCACTAGTAGTCTTATGAATAGATTGCTGAATTATACCAACTTTAGTGGCCGCTTGGTATTATTGCAGTAATTTGTTAGTCTTGGCGCAGTTGTCCTTTCTGCCCTTGCCATGGCCTGCCTTTGCAAACAGAGCACCTGACTGGCGACACTCAATACTGCATAGGGATAGTTACCAGTTGTCTCCTTATACTGGAGGAAGAGGAATTCCAAATGCCATCTCGATTTGTGGTCTCTACCATGAGCTGAAGTTCTCCAGAGGGAACCCTTCTCTGTGCCTGAAGTGAGATGAGATGACATAAGTGGGGGACTACTCAGAAAGATTCGAAAGAGAATCTTCACGCCCCCCTCTCCTGGAGGGTTAATAGTATTCTGGTACTTTGTGAAAATATGCAAATTTTATTTTAGTTGGGAGAATTAAAAAAAAATATCAGTATTTGAGAGTCATTTGGTGGCAGATCTGATCTGTAGATGTTTGTTATTTCAGAAAAATGTTGAAACGGTCTCTGGATTTTTCACTTGATCTGCTTGTGTTCCTTTAGAACAACCTTTGGTCTGTATTTTCCTTTGTGAGAAGCCATGGCACATAGCAGAAGAGTCTGAGTTCTAGAAAGAAACCCTCAAGTACCTATTTAGTATGAATGCTCTAGGACTTGCTGCAGTACTTTACTTCTATGATAATTCTAGCTTTAATTTGGGCTTTACTTTCTTAATTTTGTTCTACGTAGCATCCACAGCTCTTAGAATCATAGAATTGCCTAGGTTGGAAGGGACCTTTAAGATCATCTGGTTTAACCATCAACCTAACTCAGATAAAAAACCATCACTAAACCCTTTCTCTAGACACTATGTCAACCCATCTTTTAAATACCTCCAGGGATGGTGACTCAGCCACTTCTCTGGGCAGCCCATTCCAGTGCTTAATAACCTTTTCAGTGTATAAATTTCATAATTTCTGCAGAATGTGAACTATGTTTCATTGCCAATGTAATTCCATGATTATTCTCTCGTGTTTTCACCTGTGTTACTCGTATGGAAATGTATTATCACACAGAAAGATTCACATGCACACTTTCTTAGGCTAGATTTATGTCCTGAAATCCCCATTCCTGGGCATTATAGCTAGGGCATATATAGATTATTAAGTTACCACTAAAAATGTTGTCTCTTAATTTTTAGTGTTGAAAATGTGAGTTGTTAAATAGAACAGTAAGTTGTAATATTTTTACTGTTTTAAAATAACCTTTTTTCTTCATGTCAACCTATTGAACACTTGCATGTTTTTATTAACACCACCATACACAAGGAACCATTCAGTCTTCTTCCCTAAAATCATACTAGAATTTTAAAAATTAAAATAAACATATTAAAGACTCAAGTACAGATTATTATCAGAGAAAATAAATATAATTCATATTCTTCTAATTTTTTGCACATCAAAAATAAAAATAGTCTAGTTCTGCCGTACTTAGAAGTGTTTGCACCTTCAGGTTAACTTTTGTATTCTAAGTAATTTTGGAATTCCTGAATTATTGCTGTAATGCTGCTGTCCCAAGGCATTTACTTCAGCGCTTAGTTTAGGGCTTCNCCGCGACATCCTCCTCTGCTCCCCCGGGGCTGTCCGGGCACCGTTGTCCCGTCAGAGGGCACGGCGGGTCTCTGCGGACGGCGCCGTCCGTCGGTCCGACGCCGTCCGTCGGTCCGACGCCGTCCGGCCGCCTCATGGCTTTCCCCCGCGGCAGCCGCGGGGAAAGCCCAGGCGGTGTCGGGGGGTGGCCCTGGCTTGAGTGAAGGTCCGGCTGCTGGGGCCTGCGGAAACAGCCGAGCAGTTCCCCGAGGGCTGCGACACCCCCGGGTCTCCTCCNCCCTTATACAAGCCAGTAAATGAGGCACTAGCAGTCTTATGAATAGATTGCTGAATTATACCAACTTTAGTGGCCGCTTGGTATTATTGCAGTAATTTGTTAGTCTTGGCGCAGTTGTCCTTTCTGCCCTTGCCATGGCCTGCCTTTGCAAACAGAGCACCTGACTGGCGACACTCAATACTGCATAGGGATAGTTACCAGTTGTCTCCTTATACTGGAGGAAGAGGAATTCCAAATGCCATCTCGATTTGTGGTCTCTACCATGAGCTGAAGTTCTCCAGAGGGAACCCTTCTCTGTGCCTGAAGTGAGATGAGATGACATAAGTGGGGGACTACTCAGAAAGATTCGAAAGAGAATCTTCACGCCCCCCTCTCCTGGAGGGTTAATAGTATTCTGGTACTTTGTGAAAATATGCAAATTTTATTTTAGTTGGGAGAATTAAAAAAAAATATCAGTATTTGAGAGTCATTTGGTGGCAGATCTGATCTGTAGATGTTTGTTATTTCAGAAAAATGTTGAAACGGTCTCTGGATTTTTCACTTGATCTGCTTGTGTTCCTTTAGAACAACCTTTGGTCTGTATTTTCCTTTGTGAGAAGCCATGGCACATAGCAGAAGAGTCTGAGTTCTAGAAAGAAACCCTCAAGTACCTATTTAGTATGAATGCTCTAGGACTTGCTGCAGTACTTTACTTCTATGATAATTCTAGCTTTAATTTGGGCTTTACTTTCTTAATTTTGTTCTACGTAGCATCCACAGCTCTTAGAATCATAGAATTGCCTAGGTTGGAAGGGACCTTTAAGATCATCTGGTTTAACCATCAACCTAACTCAGATAAAAAACCATCACTAAACCCTTTCTCTAGACACTATGTCAACCCATCTTTTAAATACCTCCAGGGATGGTGACTCAGCCACTTCTCTGGGCAGCCCATTCCAGTGCTTAATAACCTTTTCAGTGTATAAATTTCATAATTTCTGCAGAATGTGAACTATGTTTCATTGCCAATGTAATTCCATGATTATTCTCTCGTGTTTTCACCTGTGTTACTCGTATGGAAATGTATTATCACACAGAAAGATTCACATGCACACTTTCTTAGGCTAGATTTATGTCCTGAAATCCCCATTCCTGGGCATTATAGCTAGGGCATATATAGATTATTAAGTTACCACTAAAAATGTTGTCTCTTAATTTTTAGTGTTGAAAATGTGAGTTGTTAAATAGAACAGTAAGTTGTAATATTTTTACTGTTTTAAAATAACCTTTTTTCTTCATGTCAACCTATTGAACACTTGCATGTTTTTATTAACACCACCATACACAAGGAACCATTCAGTCTTCTTCCCTAAAATCATACTAGAATTTTAAAAATTAAAATAAACATATTAAAGACTCAAGTACAGATTATTATCAGAGAAAATAAATATAATTCATATTCTTCTAATTTTTTGCACATCAAAAATAAAAATAGTCTAGTTCTGCCGTACTTAGAAGTGTTTGCACCTTCAGGTTAACTTTTGTATTCTAAGTAATTTTGGAATTCCTGAATTATTGCTGTAATGCTGCTGTCCCAAGGCATTTACTTCAGCGCTTAGTTTAGGGCTTCAATTAGGTCAGTGGGTTAGGGATGGTAGAAATATCCTCTTGGCTGTTTTTGCTGTGACTTGGTGACATCAGAAATTTCTCATTGCATTAGTGGGATGTTCTCTTATTCATGTGAAACATTTCTTCTTTCGTGTATGTTTTTAAACATGTACTGGTCATATGTGTCTTTGCAAGGAGACCAGTTCATTGAGAGTTAATTTGCTGTAAATGATATTTTTGCTGGGACAGACTGGAATGCTGATAACATGGCCTTGCACAATTTTGTCTGGGAGATGGCATTGGTTTGCTCAGCAGCTCCGGTAATGATTGGGACAGGTCTCACGGAGTTTGGTTCTGCCCTGTTCTCCAGTAGAGAAGAACGTTTTTATTGACTACAATAGTAAAGGATCAAAGCCTTGAAGCTCCTACTGAAGCTTTTGAATTTGTGAATCTATACACACGTAATCTCAAAATCATGTGGATTGCTAGAGCTAAACTCCTTATGCATGAAGTACAGTGAATACGTGAATCTAAAATGCAAATCTCACTGGGAGTCTGTAATTAGTAGGTAGTGGTTTTCAACACGCTTTAGTAAAAGTCACAGATGTAAGAATAACTATCTTTCAAAATGCTAACAATCATGGTTAAAATACTTTTTTTCAGAAGCTCTCTAGTTGTAGTAGAACATGAAAAAATAGCTTCTAGCCTGGTGTTAGCATCTGTGTGAAGGTCCCTGTGTTTCAGTATAATACAATCTAATAATTCAGTTTACAATAAGACAGTTGCGTTACTTCCAATTAATAAGAAAATCTAATCTTGCGTAATGGTCATGTATACAGAAATGAGAGAAAACTGACTTGCCTCTTTTTCTCTTTCAGTTTTTCAGCCATGGGCCAAATGTGCTGCGGCAAGAGAGCAATGCCCCTCAAGCTGCGTTCTTTTCACCTCTTCAAAAAGTGATGTTGCCACCGAATACCTTTCAAGGGAAAGTGGCTTTTATAACCGGTGGAGGTACTGGTCTTGGCAAAGGGATGACAACAGCTTTGTCCAGTTTAGGTGCCACATGTGTTATAGCAAGCCGGTAAATATTAACGAAGGTGTTTTAAAGCTTTAATTCAGTAGCAAATGCTGGATGAATCTGTTTTTTTCTTCATAAGTGATCTTGCTTTCTTCATGAACTGGATAAATTTATTCTGTATACTCTTTTTCAGTATGCTTTCATATTGTAAATACCAGAAACTCGCAAATGCATCAACAGATTCCGAATAGTATAACCAGCAGCAGGAAGAAATAAACTAAACATACTTCCATGAAATGCAGCAGCAAAATAACCAACCTAGAATATTAGACATAAATTCAACTAACACATAAAAAGAACAAAAAATTGAAATGGCCATTATTTAACATTCGGAATGTATTACTGCAAGTGTTCTTGATACAGATTTGAATTGCAGTAAAGGATTGAAATAATTTCTTTTAATTCTTATGACTTTACAAACAGCCCTCGTTTTTCCCTTGATGAAGATGAGCTTTCCACAGTTCCCATAAGTAGCACTACAATAAAGACTAGAGAAATAATCCAGTTGAACGACAGCATTGTGACATTAATCCAAAAAGTGGTTTAGATAGTTAGTTTTAAACCTGAATATGTATGTCCCTTCAGAAATATTAGTAGAGTAGTAACTAAAGAGAAGTTGGTTATGATTGTGTGCTCAGAATCAAATTATTTTTTCTAACTTAATATTTTTGATGAGTTGAAGCTAGTCTCTCTTACTGTAGACGCCTCTGAGTTGAAGTAGCACTAACCAGAAATTACTTAAATTTGAAATTTTCTTCCAGAAAGTGATTAAACATAGCTTTTATTTTTAAGCTCACTTTTAATGAAAATGAACTACATGCATGTGTGCATACACATATTTTAACTCTTATTTGCTCAGGAAAGAAATAACCAGATTATATTAATCTGAATTGTAATTGCATTTAATTGAAATTTAGTGACGTGTACTTATTTGTAGGAAGCTCGATGTTTTGAAAGGAACAGCAGAAGAAATTTCTTCTAAAACAGGGAATAAGGTAAATTTTTACAGAGTTGTGAACACGTACTATCTTTAAATGGTTGTAGGTTTTTTATGCATTTGTGTGCTTCTGTGGGCTTATTTAATTTGAGTGATACAGCTTTGAATTCTTTGAGCTGCTTTTCCATTATTGTATAGGTGCATGCCGTCCAGTGTGATGTGAGAGATCCGACTTCAGTTAAGAATGCTGTTGCTGAAGTAATCCAAATGGCAGGACATCCTGATGTAAGTGTTCTAGTGAAACAGAAGTACTTCAGTCTCCATTATTGGTAATTATTTCCATAGCACGTATGAAGAAAATGACTATGATAGAAAGTTACTGGAATTCAAAGAAATGCTAGACAAAAAGGGTCAGTAATTCAAGGTTAAAGTAACATTCACAGTTAGACTGGTTACTGTATTTTGTCGTTCTTAAAATTTTTAGTGGCAAATAGACAAAACTTTGTTGTCCTTACTCTAAGGACTAACTTTTTCTTTGTAAACAGTGGGACAATTATGATGGGATTCTTTCAGTTAATTAAGTGAAGAGAATATTGTCCTTAAATCCTCTTGAAAAGGTGACTTACCTGTGTTGGTACCAAATTACACATGTTGCTTATTAACATAATATCTGGCAAATTAGAAATCAAAGTAATTATAGATGTCTTCTTTGGTCCTTGCTTAGCTTATTCAAATACACAAAGAAGGTTCCAATTTGAAGACTACATTCTTGTAAAATCATTTCAGTCAAGCTAAGCACGTGTTTAGTAATAGTTTGGCACAAAACACAGAGCTCTACATCAGACTGTTGCTTTGAGAAGGGTGATCTGGTCAAATCTAAGCAGTGATAGTCACCAAGTTCTGATTTGATCATGACAGAAACAGTTCAGATTCTGCCAGTTTTTTTTTCTCTTGTGACCAATTAGAATCTCCCCAGGAGTAATTCATGTCCATTGCCCCTCTTCTTTTGCATGTGACTCCGCATTTTCTTCGTAGCCACCCTTTAAATACTGGAACGTGGGGATAAGGTCTCCTCTAAGCCTTCTTTTCTCAAGGGTGGACAAACGGAGTTTTCTCAGCCTTTTTTCATAGCTCAGGCTTCCCAGTCCTTTGATCATCTTGGTGGCCCTTCTATGGCCTCCCTCCGGCCTATTCACATATTTATTGCATAGCAGGGACCAAAACTTAACACAGTGTTCCAGGTGTGGTCTGACAAGCACTGAGTAGAGTGGGATAATGATTTCTTTGTCTCTGCTGGTGATGCCCTGGTTGATGTAACTAGCATCCTGTTGGCTTTCCTTACTGCAGCAGCACACTATTCACTCATACTGAGCTTGTTGTCCATCAGGAACCCCAGGTCTCTTTCCACAGAGCTGCTCCCACACTGGGTAGATCCTAGCCTGTGCTGCGCTCTTGGATTATGTTTTCCTGGGTGCAAGACCTTATACTTGTACTTGTTGAACTTAGCCCACTCGTCCAGCCTATGCACATCTTCCTGTGGGGTGGCTCTCCCATCCAAAGTGTCCACTTCCCTATTCAGTTTGATTTCATCAGCAGACTTTGTTAGGGTACTCTTGATCTTGTCATCCAGATCACTTACAAATATATCAAACAGCATTGGTCCCAGTATCGATCCCCAGGGGAACCCACTTCTGACAGGTTGCCAGTCTGAGAAGGAACTATTTACCAGCACTCTCTGGGTGTGGCTTGTTAGTCAGTTCCCCACCCACATCACATACTGCTTGTGTATACCACAATCATGTTTCCCTAGGAGGAGGCTGTGGGGAATTGTGTTGAAAGCCTTGGAGAAATCCAGTTAGACAATGCCCACTGCTTGCCCCACATCAACCAAGCAGGTTGCTTCATTGTAGAAAGCAATCAGGTTTGACAGGCATGATTTGCCCTTGGTGAATCTGTGCTAGCTTTTCCCAATCATTTGCTTTATTTCACTTGCAATAGTCAGAACCCAGGAGGATTCATTCCATACCTTTTCCAGGACTGAAGTAAGACTGATGGGTCTGTAATTTTCTGGATCTTTCTTTAAGCCCTTTTTGTAGATGGGGGTGGTGTTAGCCTTCTTCCAGTCTTTTAGTATGTCCCCTGGTCTCCATGACTTCTCACAGATTATGGAGAGCAGCCTTGCAACAATGTTGTCCAGCTCCTTTAACACTTGACTGGATATTGTCAGGGCCTATTAATTTATAGAGTTCAAACTACTGTAATAATTCACGTAACAAATCTTCCTTCACTGGTGGTGGCTCTGTGTTTGCATCAGCATGGACCATTGTTCTCAAGTCTGGGGACCCAACGTGCTGGCAAAGACAGAGGTGAAGAGAATGTTGAAAACTGCCTTTACAGCATTGCTGATGACTAATTCACCTCTCCTGTTTAACAGTGGTCCAGTATTTTCCTTGTTTCTGCTTGTTGTTTCCATACCTGAAGAAACCTTTCTTGTTCTTTTTGACATCTCTGGCCAATTTGAGTTCAAGCTGAGTTTTTGCTTTTCTAACTGCATCTTTGCATGCCCTGACAGGCCCTTGTAGTTCTCAATGGACATTCATAGAATCATAAAATGACTAGAGCTGGAAGGGACCTTAAAGATTCCAATCCCCCCTCCCAGTAGACCAGGTTGCTCAAAGCCCCAGCCAGCCTGGCCTTGGACACTTCAAGGGATGGGGCTTCTACAGCTTCTCAGGGCAACCTGTTCTAGTGGCTGACCACCCTCACAGTAAAGAATTTATTTCTAGTATTTAATCTAAATCTCCCCTCTCTCAATTTAAAACCATTACCACTAGTCCTGTGGCTACACTCCCTGACAAAGAGTCCCTTCCCATCTCTCCTGTAGGCTCCCTTCAGGTACTGGAAGGCAGCTATAAGATTTCCCTGGAGCTGTCTTTTCTCCAGGCTGAACAACCCCAACTCTCTCAGTCTGTCCTCAAAGGAGAGGTGCTCCAACCCTCTGATCGTCTTTGTGGCCCTCTGCTGGACCCATTCCAACAGGTCCATGTCCTTCCTGTGCTGAGAACTCCAGAGCTGGACTCAGTACTCTGAGTCCAGAGTGGTGTCTCACCTGGGGTCTCACCAGAGCAGAGGGGTAGAATCACCTCCCACTACCTACTGGCCAAACTTCCTTGCAGCCCAGGATGCAGTTGGCTTTCTGGGCTGCCATTGCCAGCTCATGTTGAGCTTCTCATCCACAAGCGTTTGCAAGTCACTCCTAAATCCTTCTCCTCAGGGCTTCTTTCCACCCTTTTTCTGTCCAACCTGTATTTGTGCTTGGGCTTGCCATGTCCCAAGTGCAGGACTCTGCACTTGGCTTGGTTGAACCTCATGAGGTTTGCACGGGTCCACCTTTGAGGCTATCCAGGTGCCTCTGGATGGCATCCCTTACCTCCAGTGTGTCAACCACACCACATAGCTTGGTGTCATTGGCAAACTTGCTGAAGGTGCACTCTGTTCCACTGTCCGTGTTTCCAACAAAGATGTTAAACAGCACTAGTCCCAGTACTGACCCCTGAGGGACACCACTCATCACTGGCTTCCACTTGGACATTTAGCCATTGACCACAACCTGTCCAGCCAATTCCTTATCCACCGAGTGGTCCATTCATCTGGTTTTCTATCTCTGGTATGCTTCTTTTTCGGTTTTTAGTAGACTCAGAAGCTCACAGTTAAGCCAAGGGCATGTCTTACTCTGCCTACTTCCCTTACCTTTAAAGGGGATGAACTGTTTCTGACTTCAGTAGAGCATTCTTGAAAAACTTCCCAGCACTTGCTATTTCCTTTATCCTGCATGGAAGCTCCCTGTGGAATTCTAACCAGCTGAGCTCTGAGCGAGCTGAAGTTTGCTCTTCTGAAATCTAAAACCTCTGTCTTTATACTTCAGCATGCTCAGCAGGATCCCAAACTCCACAATATTGTGATTACTGCAGCCAAGGCTGTCACTAACTGAGATATTACAAAGCATTTTTTTTGGTTTGTGAGTAACAAGTCCAGCAGTGCCTCGTTCCTGGTTGGCATGCCTAACGTGTAGAGGAAGCAGTCCTCTACACATTCCAGGAACTTGATGGATGACAAGTGAGCTGCTACATTGTTCTTCTAACAAATGTCTTCATAGTTGAAGTTAGCCATAAGAACCAGGTTATGTTGTCCCAAAGCTCGGTTAAATGACCCAAGTGTCGCTTTTTGTCTTGGTTTCGAGGTCAGTAGCAGATGCCTACTGTACGATTCCACTTGGAGGCGACCCCTCTGATCTTGATGCAGAGGCATTTGATAGGGCTTTCACAGTTGCCATAGTTGACTTCTATATGTTGAAGGTTGTCCTTAACATAGAGTGTGACTCATCCTCCTCTTTTTCCATGCCTGTCTTTACAAAAGAGGCAGTAGCCATCCATCGTGATCCTCCAGTCATGTGACTTGCCCCGACAAGTTTCAGTTATTCCTATGATATCATAACTTTCTGACTGGGCACAGAGCTCCAGTTTCTCCTGTTTATTCCCCAGGCTGCATGTATTGTTATACATACACTTGAGGTGCTTGGTCTTCTGGTTCTCATCTTGAGAGGCAGCTAAGGGACATTTGTCATTGCTCTGGTTGGCCTGGCTTGTTCCCCACTTGGTTGCAGTGGTGTGAATGTTGCCATTTTGGACCCCCACCTCCAAGTCCTTCAGTTTAAAGTCCACCTCGCCAAGTTGGCCAGCCTGCTGCCAAAGATTCTCTTGCCTCTTCTAGATATCTCTCCCTAGAAGGCTATAGTCATCAAAGAATGTCCCATTGTTTTAGCCACCATTAGACTTCCTGTTTTGGAACAGTCAGCTAATCCAGACTTTAGTCATCAGGTTACCTGAACTTCTTCTGCTTTTATTTACCCATGCATCTGTTACATTAAATATAGCATGTGACCTTGGAACTTACTGGGGACATATTTTGTTGTTGGGTTGCACTTGAGATGCTATGGAATATAACGACTTAGGTCACCCTCTACATTTGCAGTTCCTCAGTACTAGATCAGTAACTACAGCTCATATTTTATTACTGATAAGTATCTATGCTGCAGATGTTAAAATTTCTCGTGGATTGTTTTCCCCTCTCCCTATTTTTCTCCCTCCCCACCCTGTACCTCCTTTGATGAAGATTTTTTACTTTTCTACCTGGAAACACTAAGAAGGTCCTTGTAAATTCTTTGTTTTTATTTCATGAAGTTATTTTCACGTAACAGGCTTTTCTTCATGTGTTTCAGGTTGTGATAAACAATGCAGCTGGTAACTTCATTTCACCTTCTGAACGACTTTCTGCTAATGCATGGAAGACAATAACTGATATTGTGCTTAATGGTACTGCTTTTGTAACTCTGGAAATTGGAAAGGAGCTCATTAAAGTAAAAAAAGGTATCTTTAACTTAAGATAAATGATAACTAAGCATAGTGACATAATATTATTACCTACTTTCCTTGCCTTACTATTATTACAGCCAGTTTTGAGAGTTTGAAAAGAAACACAATTTTTAACAGAATCATAGAATCACACAGAATGTCAGGGATTGGAAAGGACCTTGAAAGATCATCTAGTCCAGTCCCCCTGCCGGAGCAGGAACACCTAGAGCAAGTCACACAGGAAACGCTTCACATCTTTTCTAGAAACAAACTTCATTTTGAGTAAAGCTGTACTTAAATATCACACAGTAGAGCTGGCTAGGAATTACTTT
>VZTM01022012.1:108143-122748 GCA_013400555.1 Jacana jacana | reverse complement strand
AGGGGTCTCCCGCCGGCGGCACGATGGCTGGGGCCAGCCCGGCGGCACCCTCTCATGCCCCCACGGCTGAGCACTCAGGGAACAGTGGCGACCTAAACGTTGGTCGGAGTGAGAGGTGTGGTGGTGCCGGCTGGAGGCCCCCAAGCAAAGGGATCAGCGGTGGGTGGCCTAGGAGTTATTGCTGGTCCCTCACTGTGGGAGAATGTGTCCATGAGACGTGGCAGGGCAGAGGGCAAGCAGTCTCCCAGTTCAACTATCAGGCTTCCATCTGGGAAAGGGTTCTGCGTGTCAGAACATGGCCAATGGTGCTGCAGGATGTCTTGGTACAAAACAATCCATATCGGACATCATGTGGGATGCAAGGAATCCATTTTTCACTGCTCCATCCCCAAAGGAACCTTGCAGATAGTTCCACACAGACTTCATCTTTGAAGTGCAACCCTTTAAACAGATATTCCCACTAAGATATCACGGGATATTGAGATGTCCATGCTGAGATAGCATGGGAACAGACATGGTAGATTTTAGTATACTGCTCAAGCAGGTAATTTCAATCCAACAGTTTCATATGGAATACTTCATTAGTAAGCTCTTTCCTTCCTAGTGCAGAGGAGTGAGGAATGCTACCATAGTCACTTCTGACTGGCTAAGGATGTTTTTTGGTAGACCAGCTTGGAAAACTGCCCTTCTGCAGCAGTGGGTTGGTGGGAGGGGACAGAGCAGTTTACCAAAGATCTTCCTTTTGTCACAGGTTATTGTGCTATTGTACTAGTAATAATGATTAAGTTCCTTTTAGGTTGACTCATTTTAGTCATTAGGGTTACCTGGACACCCTGAAACACGGGAATTGCCTTTCTCCTTCCAGCTATATCCTTCAGATGCTACTTTGAGTAAGTGTGGTTGATGGCCAAGGTGGTTGAAATACAGCAGGTAGCATAGTAAGGATGGTGGATGAGAATAGTTAGGAAACCTGGGAATCCCCATGTGTTAAGTGATTGACAGGAGCAACAGCAGGACAATAGTGTGCTAAGACTCACATATAGCACGAGGATAGAAGAAAGATGGAATAATGCAGAGCAGAAGCCAGCAAAATGCCAAGGGGGATGGATAAAACAGCAGGATGAGAGGTGGATGCTTAGTTAAAGGCTGACATGTCCTGAGAGGGATTTCAGTAGATTGGGTGGCTGAAATCTTGTATGCATTATGGAACAAGATGTGGGCATAGTGATTAAGTAATCATGAGACCTTATACTTGATTCCCTCCATCTTTCCATTCTCCTGTTTCTCCACCTGTTACGTGCTTTCTCTCATTCTGTTGCTGCCATTTGGCTGTGAGTTCTTCAAGAGATACATCGTGATGGTCTGTGTTTTGCAAGCTGCTGAACACAGCAGCTAAAATGAAAGACACAAGAATTTGGTCATTAATCTCTTAGGTTAATAATATTTGTATTAGTGAATAAAGTTCAGAAAAGTTTTACAGCCACAAATACCATTATACACTTGCAAAAGGACTGAAGAAATTTTAAATATTTCCTCACAATCAGAGGATTTGTGTTTCTCCAATTTGTGTTTCTCCATGTGGAAAAGAAATAAAATTCATGGCTGACTCTATTTCCCATTAGGAACTGGTTTTGAGGCATAGCTTTCTCAGAGTAGTAAACTTCAGTGGGAGCCAGATGCTGAAACTTCTGCAGTCTGCCTACATCTTTTCTGGAAAACAAAAATCTGAAATGAATGTATTTCCATAAAGTAGCAACAATGACAAAGAAAAGGAGAGAGGATTCATGAGGCTTTTTTTTTGCCAGGAGCAAATACATGGCAGGGTCCTGGCCTCAGCAAGTGGCAGCACAGTAACTCGAGCCTGGGATTATCCTTTGTACTTGGAAAAGACAACAAGGTGCCAGTGATGCAAGGACACTGGAAGGAGACAAAGGTAGAACTGGCAATTGCATCATTTTTAGATAGAGGAAGTCTGTGCCAGTGAGGCAACTTCTTATATTTGCCAAGTGTATTGAATTACTCCATCCAGTGCAGAATTTCAGCTTCCAGCAGCATGCATGAATGGAAACGGAGCACCAAACCCGTTTCGACAGTCCTCTGACTCAAATCTTATGTTGATTTGCTCCTTGCTGCATGCGATTTTCCCATGGCACATCATATCTTGTGCTTGTTACTTTTCCCTGACCCAGAAGTCTGTAGCTGAATGGGAGAGAAGAATTCACATTGTCTGGGGCCAGCTCAGCGTTGCTCATCTGACTGCTCAGACTTTTAAAAGAATGGGAGCTGCAATGTTTACATTTTCTGATGTTCAGACGTTCTCAGAATAAAATGTTTTATATAGATCATATATGGCCAGGAGGGTTTGAAGGAAGTCTCATAGGAACTTCCAAAATGTCTTGCTTCTCCCCACCAGGAATGTGTACAATCACGTGCAGGTAGGATACTTGGACATGGTGACCACTCGTTATGCTAATGTCTACTAAATCAGTGCTGTCTACAGAGCATTTACATTTCTTTGTGCATTCTTTGTAAAATAGTATATCGAGGTGAATGGGTTTGTATGTTCTCGCTCCTGCACTTCCAATGATCCTGCACAGGCATAAAAGTAGCAGACATTTCCATGCAAAAATAACCACTTATATAACTAATTGCACACCATATTTTCATGATTAATGAATTACCAATTCGCCATTCATATTTAATCCCACTGGACTCTGATTCTTATGCAAAACTAAATTGGCAACTGGCCATTTCAATTCCAAGAACTTATTAATTTCTGTTGAAAAAGGAAGCACTGGAAAAGATTTAAAAATGCAGATATATATAGGATGTGATCCATAATCCAATGAAGTCCATGTAAATTTTCCCAGTGACTCTAGAGGGATTTATACAAGACAAAGCTCTTCATATTTTCAGAAATTATATGTATGGTGATATTCATATACACACATTGATTAATGAATTACTTCTCTGAGAAGCCTAAGCTTTGTCATTCATTTTAGCTAGAGCTACTTGAAGTTCTCCTTACAAAAAAAATGAGCCTGATCCATATCTGGCAGAAGTCAGAAATGCTACACTGATGCCAGCTGGGAACTTGACCCAGAATCTAAGTGACTATGATTTTCTTTCAAAACATTTGTTGTTCATAGCTGTTATTCAGATGCTTTTCATTAATATTTTCGTATGTGCGGTTTCTGAGATTTCCTGGTTCTGACTACCAGACTTCTTCACTCTCTGAAGGTTGTCTAGCTGTAATATTCCAAGGGTTTCTCATGAGGTGTGGAAATCAAATATGCCCATTATAATAGCAACCCAACCTAAAACATCCCTCAAATAAAAGTAAGAAATAACAGGACAAGTAATTCTCATCCAGAAAGCACCAACATTTCAGCATCATGTCAAGCATAACAGGCTTGGAATTTGATGAGCAGAGACCAAAAGAAACCCAAATGTAAGAACTTTCAAATGAGGAACAGGAACAACACAAATGCTCCGCAAGGACATCAGGAGTTATTACTCAGCTATTCTCAGTCCACCATCAGAAGAAATGTCAAAGCCAGGAACCATTGTGCTACTTCTCTTCTGAGAAGCCAAATTCATGTGTGATCTCGAAGTGTGACTGGATTTCCTTTATCACCTTCTTTCCTACTTGATGCTTAGTGATAATAAGCAGTACTGTCATCCTTGAAAGATGTAGAAGGAAATTCTGATCCATGGCAGTTGTTCCTCACTACAGTTCTGCCTTCCTGTAGAGAGTCATCACATTAAGAAGCATTTTGAAAGAAAGGATTCCCTAAATTTTAATTCTAGCCTTTTCATGGCTATATGACACAAGAAAGTCTCTCTTACACTTTTATACACTCCCACATTAAAACATGTATCTGAGAAACATCATAACTGGAAGGGTAGATACATTTTTAACCAAATTTTCAGACTTCAAGATCTCTTAAACAAATCTTACCCTTCATCTTGATCCCAAGCCTGTAAGTATTAAATACTTTAAAGAAAATAGATATGGCCTTTCATGAGAGGATGTAAATGATGCTATTTCTGAATAAGGGCAAACACCTATGTCTCTATAGAGTCCTGCTAATGCCCTTCTCAATGGTGACAGAGGCACAGACTAGATGATAACTAAGGGATGATGCTTTATAAAGAGATCCTAGGAAACTAAAACCTTGGGAAGACCTTATTTTCAGGTAAATGTTTGATTCAAATACTCAGAGAAGATCCCCAAGTCTACTCCTGACACATAAACCAGCCAGAAAAACTGGAAGAGTGCCTGTACACATTTTGGGCTTCGGCAGAACTTTCAGAGGTAGCACTGGGCAATAAAAGGCAGCTTTCAGGTTGTGTGCAATCACCATCAAGTGTGGCTGGCTGTGGGTAGAAGAACGTGTCTTTTCAAAGTATTTGGATAATACTATCAAATAATCTATTGCCTACTTTTTCTTTATCTACATTTCAATCAGTATTTTATTCTTTGAAAATGAAAAAGAAAATGAAGCACTGAAGCACACAATCTATCTTAAGCTGGCTTGGATTTATATAGTCATTATGGCAAACCACTATTTGCACAGGAAATACATTATGTAAATAGTAATTTACATGAGCCTTCACTTTTTTTCAAAGACAGCATTATATAGAAATATATTTTCCACGTACCAGACAATTTTGTCCAAAGTAGTTTAAGGGCATTAAATGTATTTTAATATAAACTGCAAACTGGTGAGCCTCTTGTAAATTCAGATTACAGCACACACTCCAAGCCTTAACCTGCTGACAGGTGGAGCCAGGGCCTAATTAATCCTTTTTTTTTACTTTATACCTTGACAGTCTCACCTGTATCTTTCCAAGGAACAGAGTGCTGATGACACAGCAATGCTCAACAACAGATCTGTATCAGAACAGCTTCTGTATCAGAAGCCCAAAGTCCATGAAACCATGCTTCGCCTGGTCTTCCCACCCTGTAAGATCCTTGGAGCCATCAGAGCATTTCATTCTTCACATTGCAGCTCTTTTCCTTTAAAGACCACATAGATGGTCAGCACAGGTCTGGTGGGTGACACAGGCCTGGCAACCTCCCTCCAGGCCAGCAGTTCCCAAGGGCAGGGAATGTGACAACCTGTATCTTCAGGTGTAGGGGAATGGCTGTTTTGTCTGAAGGAATTCAACAACGTGTTGGTGCTACAGTTGCGTGAAAAGCTGTACCAGGGTGTTGATGGATCAGTGCCACCAGGACAAGTGCATGAGATGGATGGGATCAGTTTGATGATCTACAATACTATAGGCCAACTATGAAACCAAGGAGAAAGAACGTGAAACCATGCAGCATTTGTTTATTTAGTTCCATCTTTTCTAAGATCATACTTAACTGTGTTCTTTCCTGTATTTTTCAACTACCTGCCTAAATATGAGATTTAGAAGAGCCTCAGGGATGACCTAACTCGTACAAGAAAGCAGCTCAGGGATGACCTAACCCATTCCAGGAAAAGCAGCTCCTCTTGCCCACCTGCCACCTGTAAAATCTTCACACTGGTGGGGTTTGAGGTGCTCTGAAGTCACTGTTACCACCAAAGCTACCCCTGGCATGAAGAAATCTTCTGCTGTTGCCTTGAGCTCTGCATGACACGGACTGAATGGGGATGGGCTGCAGCTGGCTGGACTCAAGGCTTTCTCTGACAGTCTAATCAACATTTATTAAGATTTTCAGTGAGTTTCAGTGGGATTTTTGGTGGTTTATGTTGCTATATGACAGACTGGGTTTTTATTATCTTTCTGCAGTTTGGGTAATGTGTATTTGCATACAATTCCAAGCAAATTCAGGACAGTTTAGTAATTTAACAAGTACTTAACTGGAATGTTGGTGTTAAAGGTGCTGGTGGTTGTGGTTGGCTACTGAAATTTTAAGAGACCCATCTAATCAGTCATGTTACTGGGAGACGGCTGGAGTTTTAGGATCCTGATTTAGGAGGATTACCTGTGTCTTTGGAGGATTCTAGAGCTCTTTTTGAGTATTTAGGACATTTTTGCTTTACCTTACTCTCTCAAACTGTTTCCAGCTTACCAGGCAGCACGTATGCTTTTGCAGAGCATTAGCGCCACAATGGGAGGAGAGCTGGGTGTGTGTCAGTGGTCCCTGTTCCCAGAGTCCTCAATTCCTGAGCGCTGACTGTTTTTCTGGAGAGAAACTTGAGCTGACAGCTGAAAGGAAACTGCAGAGTACGCCCACAGGTACCGCAGTCCGGGTGAGCAGCGGACCAGGGCGGTGGGGTGCACCCCAGGGCGCACCTGCTCTGCAGCCCAGGCACATCCACACATCCATAGGGCATTATTCTGCTTGGAGGAAAAGCTGACTGTGTTACCAAAACTTGGGGGTACACTTTCAGGGTATGTTGGATGTGATGGGATCAAAGAGAAATGGTGTTTTGGGTCAATCCCCTGTGGACAGAAGAACAGGAGGAAAAAAATCTCCTCTCTGTTCTCTGTACTTCCTCTCAGCTAACTTAATGCTCTTTAAGAAGAGCATGATTCACCAGAAACAGAACCTGTGTCCTAGAGTAATTATGCAGGATGAAAACATACTGTTAATTTAAAACTAGGAAAGGCACTGTTCTTCGGAAAGGTTGAATTAGAAGTTCAAACTGGAGATTTTTCTTGTTTGAGCTCACAACACAGCCCTATCCTGTCTGATCTGTGTCTGCAAGGGTCTACCACAACATAACAGTTTCTTGAAAAAGTATTCATTTTAGTAAAGTTATGGAGTATGAAAGTGTTTAATAAGTAGCCTCAACCTTTTGTAAATGATGGAAAAACTTGTGTTATCTCATTCCAAATTCTTTTATTACAGTTATAGGTCAACCCACACAACTTCAAAGCCATAAAATTACATGGTGAGAGTCTCAAAGTGTAATATGGAAAAAAACGATAAATAAAGCAAACAATATTATAAGGTGAACAAGTTCATCTTTCAACTCTGCTGAACTCAAAACTAGCTCAGCAAAAATGACGTAAGAGCCGTTGTAATAAAGATCTCAGACACTGCATGCTGCTGCACAGCAATGTGAGTTCCTGGTATAGACAGAAACCTGCGAGATCAACAATCACTGCAACTGGAAGTCTGCACAAGCAGCCATGTAACTCTATTTACTTTTTCCATGCAAAATACCAACAACTGTAGTTCAGCTTTAGGTTCCATTCTTATGCACAGCTCTCACTGAAGGCCTATGGCTGGTAATCTTGCATATCAAAGGGAGAATAATTCTTCCATATGCTTTTTATCTCCAAAATGATATGAGCTCTTTTTACATAGACTGCTACATTCTTCTATTTTTTTTCTTTTTTACTTTTCATATTTCCATAAGCTTATCTCCTTTCTTATCCACCAATTAAAAAATATGTGTGATTTTATCAAGAAAATAGAAGATTTCATTGGGAAGACAGACTTGCTAACAGTATTTTCCATCCCTCTGATCTATTAAAAAAAACCCAACAACTAAGTTTTACATTCTTTAAAAATTTAAATAATTTACTTTGTAGATGAGTTCAAAATCAGAAAAGAGAAATTTAGTAGGGGTTCTATTTATTCATTCTCCAAGGCATATCACTTCTGAAGAGAATTGACAGCTATTTCTAAGTAGCTCCTGGAAATGATTTCAGCATCTGATAAGTGCAGTGGCTTCTTGGAAGCTTGTAAATGATACATTAAAAAGCATTTATTTTGTTTTATTTCAAAATTCAAACCATTCTACCTGACTGCGCTACTGTTCAAGATTAGAAACTTTCCTTCCAACAATTCATAACATAACCATGTATCAAAATTGTCCAAAGTTTGCAGTGAAATTATGATGAGGAGGTTTGATATAAGACCTGGAGTCTTTTCTGAGCAAAGATCAGGGCCTGGCCTCGTGATTGTGGAAAGAAGTGACATTTACAACAGCCAGAGAATGGAAAATGTTAGCAAGTTAAAGCAAACAGAAGCTAAACGTTATGCTTTCACAACACAACAGTGCAGTGTGTCCAACTTGTTATCGGTTTACGACTTTAGCCTCAGAGCCCTCTTTCCACACTCTCAAAGTTCTTTGTTACTTCTCGATCAAGATTGACCTGGATTGCACGGCTATTCCCACTGTGCCTCATGAGATACCAGTAGTGTGGGAGCCAGCAGACGTTTTGGGGCTGCACATTCTAACCTGCCACATTATTTCTCATCAGTGTGACAGAGTATTTAGCACCTGCTGTGGAAAGATCTGAGGGGGGCTTGCTTTCAATCCTCACCTAGCTCCTTCTCAACTGGAAGTGACTACCAGCAGTACTGCCAGTTTGAGCTTGTGGGAGCAATGTAAATCAGGAAAAGTTCATCCTATATTTAAGTAGCTGCAAGCCAAGCAAAGCAACAAAATGAAAAAGTACATGGTGCAGACATTTTGACTGATCCGGTCTTGTACTTTATAGGAAAAGTGTGTAATGGATACTTAAAATGACTGCTGCCCTGTCAGGGCACAAACTTGCTTGCCCAGGTGTTTTTCTCTCAGTCTTACCTAATTGCAACACAAGACTGACCTCAGCTCCAGGTTTCTAGTCCCCCATCTGTGAGTGAAGCAGAGGGACAGTCCCAGAAAGCCTCTTCTCTTCCACAGTCCCACAAGCAGGATTTTTGCACAGGTTTTCTTTGTGATCCACCATTAGCAGCAGTAGGGCTCTTCACCTGGAGCATGGAAAATCCCACCTATTCAGCTATCTGGGCTGGCTCCCAGGTGTCAATTTGTCTGCAGTGAACCTATCCCAAATTTGCTGGGAATGAGAATAATCACCAGAGGTTTCCCACAATTTTTCAGCAATGCCTTGCTGGCTCTATTCAGTCACTCAGTTTCAGAATGACTACTTTGAAATGTCTGTCCCTCTGCTTCTCTTCATGTCCACAACCTGGAGGAGGGTGGGGAAGAACTTGGCTCTGTGCCATGGAAAAGCACAGAAGGCAAAAGTGGCAGATAAAAGCTGTCCCCTCAAAATGAAGTCCCCTGAAGCCTGAAACCATACGTGAATCTGTGGCCAGAATATGCAGAGGAAAATCTCCCAGAAAGCCACAAAGAACTGAATAATACAACTGAGAAATAGTAAAACATGCGGGTTTAACACTGCAGTCTGACAGAGCCTGTGTTAGACCTGAAGGAGGTTCCAGGAAGAGATTAGCTTTCTCTTTCCACCTGTATAGGAGTGAATTTCTCCAGCCATATATACAAGGACAAACTACTCCCATTTTGGTGCAGACCTCCAGTAACTGCTCCTGAAGTCATTCTTCAGAGTGAAGGACAGACATGCCAGGAAGTAAAACCCTGCGCTGGCACCGAGCTCCATTCAAGTTCTGCAATTGCCCTACAGAGCTTATGCTTGACTAACCAAAAGCTTGCTCTGTGGGTACCCTGTGTACTTTAGAGCAGTCTCATTCTGATTTTCCATTTGAAAGTGCGCTGTTTTCTTTATTTCAGGAGTATCCTACGTGCCTTTGGGGCTGACTCTTCCCTTCTTCTCTGTGATGTTATCTAGGCTACAGGTAAGTGGAGGAATTAAGAGCGTTTTGCATGGCTGCTCTTAAGACTTTGAAACACATAGAGTCTTTACCTTTGAGAAAAGTTTGCTAACTTCAGCAAGTCTGTCCAGCACTTTTCTAGAGACTTACCACAATCTTTTTTACCATACATTTTCCATTGGCAAGCCAAGTTCATTGAGAAGGATTAATCTTTAATCTTTATAATTGATGTTTCAAGTAACCTGAAGATGTATTATTAAGTATTACAAGCCACATCTTTTTCCTGGATGTCAGGGTGTGGTTTCTTTTAACTCAGAGCAACAATGAACACACGTATGTCTGGCTTGTTGATGCTTTACATGTTGGTATAAAAGCCATAGAACAAAAGACTTCTCTAGTTTCTTACACAGGACTCATATTCTTCCCTTTTGCTATCCATAAATCTTCAAGGTCATCTGTTCCTAAAACTAATGTACTAAACAGATATAATTCAAGAAAGTGGGAGGAGGCTTTGATTTCACAGGATGGCATAGTGGGCAGACTGGATTCTTTAAGCGACAAAGTTGGCGGAAGCTTTCTCTTAATGGTGACTTCTTCAAGAGGAGATCACCCGTAATGAAGATCCATGGTCTGCTCTCTCCATGTATTTAAAAGAGCGTAAGGCACAAGCACACAGAAACAGCATGCTCCTAAAATGTTGACAACTGGAAAGTGTCTGAGACTTGCGCATGGAAGACCAGGCCCAGGAAATCCCACAAGATGTGACCCCCTTGGGGGAGCAGAGAGCTGAAGTTTAAGCAGGATTTTTGCACTTAACCTTAGTGCAGAGCATAAAGAGCTGCTTCAGTCTAGGAGGAGTCTGCAGACAGTCTTGAGTGTGGTATGAAGGTCTCAAAATCTTGAGAAAGCTGTTTTCATTAACTAATATGGTTGTCATGCACCCAGGCCTATAGGTCCTGGGCCTTATTCCTCCTTCCCCTGCCAAATGGTAAGAAAGTATGTAGATGGAAAAGGAAGACCATGCTTTTGGGAGGCAGAATGATGTACTCATTCAGTTACAGTTTTCTGCTTGCTGATTTTACTCACATACCACTTGGTGTGCGCAGAAACCTATAAACATGGCCATTTGTGTCCTGTGCCAGGGAGAAGCAGGCTGGAAGGACCACATAATGCTCACTTCTTCAATTTCAGGCAGGGGTTGTGCTGCCAAGTATCTTCTATCATAAGAAAACTGAAGAGTGCAGAACTTAACTTTTAAAAAGTTTACTTGAAGAATAAAGGGGGGTTAACATTTTTATATAATAAGGAAATACCTTGAGACTGCTTCTAGATGAGCTACATTTTCTTCCTCATATATTTTCTTCCTCAGTTCCTTCTGCCTCAACAAATCAAAAATTTAATTTCTGCTGTGTTTGAAACTTCTTAGAGAGCAAAAGTTTTGGCCTTCTGAGTCCTGATGTTATGATACAGAAATCTGTGAAGGTCTTTGGTTTGAGTAGATTTATTAATAATGTAAGTTAAATAAATGCCCAATGCGATTTTCTGTGCTTTGAACCAAAGTTGTTAACAAATACTAGAAAACAAGTAAAAATTTAACACTGCAGCTCAGTTTTTGAAATAGGTCTTTCTTTCACCTAAGAATAGGAAAGTCTGGCAAAAGAGTACTATGTATTGTTTTGTCAGATTGCCTGATACACTCCAATTTAGAGATTTATATCAGGCTCCAAAGTCTACATCTAGGCACCTATGAACACACTCTATGACTTCCCAAAACTCCAGTGCACACAAATCCTATTAAAGCAATGGAAGCTGAAACTATTCACTATCATTTCATGAAGGCTTTTTGCTGCAGGCAGAAAAGATTATCATCATCATCATCATCAGTTTTAGGACCTTTTATAGTGTGGGCTGTAGCTCAAGCCGGGAGAAGATGAACTTTTTCTTAAAACTCCTAAGTGGAATGAAACAATTTTTTGATGGGGGCGATAGCTAATTTATGGTTTCAACTGCAAAGGACACCAAATCATCCACATAACTAGGCTCAAAGGGTTTTCACATTTAGGTGCCTGGTATTTCACTTAACTCCACTGAGCTCAAGTGATTAGTTTTGAGAGTCTAAAAATTCCCCACATCAACAGTTCAGTGCAGGCTACATAATCTTCAAGACATTACATCAAATTAGGGCCAAGTCTTTCTATCTTTCTAGCACCAAAAGAGAGGCAATGAAATGAAGTGTGCAATCTAAGATAAAACTAGTCGGATCAGACATAGTTAACTTGAATTACTGGTGAAGATCTATTTTAAACTTAAGATTAACAAGTTCGTATTGCTGCAGGCATCACACTATCAGACTGGTTAACACCAGTTGCTCTCCCGGACATGCTCTCCAGATTAACCAGGCATGAAGTAACATAACCTAAATATAGGGTTCTATTTTTATTAGCAGGTGCTATCCTTAACAGGTAAAATTTCTCATTCCTACTTTTGGTAGCTTACAAGGTTTTTATACAGTCAATTGCTTTAAAGCAGAGACAAGGCAGTTAAGGAGTGGTCACTTCAGTATTTTAAATTGGCAAATAAAAGTATTTGAAACTGTGAGAGGGAATTAGGTGCAAACGTTTTAGTAGCTCTCCTTGACAATGCTGAAGTCTTTCTAATGCCTTTAAGTACAGGTGTTTATAAAAATGAGTTAAATCATTGCTCATGCAATGTTCTCAGCTGTCAGAGAGTTCTAGTAAGGCAGATGTACCTCTGCTTCAGCCTCCATTATCACCTTCTCCATTTTTTTAACATCTCCCTTTATACCCAGATCTTTTTTTAAGCAAACATTTGTGTATGATTCAGAATATTCTGGTTTTGGAAGGACACCCCAATTTTTTTTTTGTTTTATGAAAACAAAAAAGCCAGCAAAAATCTTAAGATGTGTCAGTTTCTGTGGCTGTTAGAAAATAAGAAAATTAATTACTCCTGTTTTTTTTTTCTCAGTGTTTTAATTAGGAGATGGATAAGGAAAGGAGTCCTTTAAGCTTTTAGCAGACAATACCTTGGTCTGACCTGCTTCTGCAGCCTTGCCTTAATAAGGCACGTTATTGCCACTATCAGGTCGCCATGCCCAAGGTATCTCACTACTGGAAGGAGTCCCAAATATCACTGCTCTAACACTCCCCCAGCTTGGCTCTGTATCATCCACACAAAGCAGCCCTTATACTAGCTTAACTGGCTGCTGGATGGTTCTCAACTGGGGACATCCATGGGCTGAACAAAATCAGTTTGTCAACTGTCATGGCACCTCTGTGGACCAAGGTGGCTGGGTTAGTATTGTCTAGGTTAGAATGGGCCTTTAAGATCATTGAGTCAAACCATTAATGTAACGCTGCCAAAATCTTCACTAAACCACGTCCCTCAGCACCATATCTACCCATCTTTTAAATGCCTTCAGGGATGATGAATCAACCACTTCTGTGGGCAGCCTGTTCTAATGCTTGACAACCCTTATAGTGAAGAAATATTTTCTCATATCCAATCTAAACCTCCCCTGGTGCAACTCTAGGCAATTTCTCTTGTCCTATCGCTTGTTACTGGGGAGAAGACACCGACCCCAACCTTGCTATGCCTCCTTTCAGGTAGTTGTAGAAAGCAATAAGGTCTCCCCTTAGCCTCCTTTTCTCCATGCTGAACAACTCCAGATCTGTCAGCCATTCCTCATAAGACTTATGCTCTAGACACTTCACCAGCTTTGTTGTCCTTCTCTGGACACACTCCAGCACCTCAATGACTTCCTTAGGTGATCAAATGACTCTTGAGTATTTTAGAGAAATCCTTCAGCAGCTCTAATGCTCACTAGGAGAAATAAGGGACACTGGGAAAATGGTGAACCCTTAGGATCAGAGGGGCACAATAGCCATCTTAGTCTCCCCTCACTATAGTGCACTGCCAGATGAGCAGTGCCAGGCAACCTCTGACTTAAAGCTATATATTTGTGTTAATGTCTTGAAACATAAATTTGTCTATTGCATGGTAGGCTGCATTTGTTGTTGGATTAGTGACCAACCTGCAAATGGGTTGGCTAGTTTCTTATCCCCACTTGCACTATAAAGTGAGGATTTGGGAGGGAAGCAGTGCTTCTGCAGAACAAGGATAATAATCTAAAAAAGAAAGGATTTAAAAAATAGCAATACGTGGGAATCACTCTATGTTAGCTGCTATCATTTGTAATTACCTGGCATTTACAGAATCAAGACTGGTAGGATCAATATTTGGCATTTTGGCACTTGCAGTAAATTATGCCTACAAAATTGACACATGTACCCCATTTCCCACAAAACATGTTTCCTCATTCATATACAGAGAGAGCTTAGAAAGACACAACTTTGTTTTCCATTTGTCAGTACAGATGTCCCCTGCAGAACAAGAGGCTGACCTGGCAGCAAAAAATCCTGCTTTCTTCAGAGGGTTTTGGGTAAGGCCTGAAATACTCCTTTTTTTTGTGGAGGATGCTGGTGTGCAGATTTGTCCCAGTGTTTCCAAAGGTGTCTTTGGAATATCTTATATATCTTGACACCATCCAGGGCACTATTTCACAATATACTGGGATAATTTTAAATGGAGGAAAGGATTAATCAGTTTTCTATGGTACAGAATAAAGGAAGAGTTTGCCTCAGTTGATGAGGACTGGGTTAAGGACCAGTCGAGCAGTTTAGACATCCATAAATCCATGGGTCCTGATGGGATGCACCCACGAGTGCTGAGGGAGCTGGCGGAAGTCATTGCTAGGCCACTCTCCATCATCTTTGGCAAGTCATGGGGAATGGGAGAGGTGCCTAAGGACTGGAGAAAAGCAAATGTCACTCCAGTCTTCAAAAAGGGCAAGAAGGAGGACCCGGGTAACTATAGACCGGTCAGCCTCACCTCTGTTCCTGGGAAGGTAATGGAAAAACTTATCCTTGGTGTTGTCTCCAGGCATATCAAGGATAAGAAGGTCATAAGAGGCAGTCAACATGGCTTCACCAAGGGGAAGTCATGCTTAACCAACCTGATTGCCTTTTATGAAGACGTAACCAGGTGGATAGATGATGG